>SWBT01000369.1:0-121101 GCA_005298045.1 Pleurotus ostreatoroseus | reverse complement strand
CGGTACGCGTGCTTATACCGCTACCCACTGGCCTTCACCTCACCGCCCACGGCTCTCTGCAGACTTCTTCATCAATGTGAACGCGGCAAAAATTCTCAAGAGTGTGCCTCAAAATGTGTACCTCAATGTTCGAAATCCATGTTATGTTCGCTCTTAAAGTACGCGCTTACCGATCTCTTCTCGTCTCATATGCTCAACGTCGTTCCGTTCTAGTTTGTGTGATTACAAGCCCATGTGTGCGTCCGACGTCAGCTTTACGTTTGTTTCGTCCACTGTCATCTCCTCCTCGAAATGGTACGTTATCCGCTCTATCGAGCCGCCCTATCTGACCTTCCCCTCTAAGTTTGTTGCAATTTGTCAACCTCGATCTGTGCCCCTTGTGTTACGTTTTGTGATGTCTAGACTGTGCTCGTACAGCCGTCAACCATCCTACCCATCCGCAAAGTTGCCGTTGGCCAGTTCAAGACAGGATAACGTCTCATCCGAGACGTTCTCGCTGAGTTCTTTCGCCTCTCGTGTCATTATCACTGCTGATGTTTCGGGGCATCTCACAGTCAAGAGCCCCCGTGAGTATTCTACGCACCCTCAGCATGTCGTGCGTTACTGACCTCTCTACAATTGTCCGCAGGGGTTTGATCCGTTCCGACTGGCTAGTTGGCCGTCGTAGCACAAATAAATAAATTCTATTCCTCGATATCGCTACAGATTCAGTACAGAGTGATGAAGACTGCCATGATTATACATATGAGATCCAGGTAAAATGTGAGAATCCAACATAACGCGGTAGCGTGCTGCTCTATTGATACCGATGCTTGGCGATCCGGCTAGCCGCGAAATCGCCAACCAGGGAAAGGACACAGATCGTGACTACCCAGAGGTACCCACCCCAAATCTTGCTCGAGATAGAGAATGCGAAGAGCGAACTATGGACAAAGATCAGTACGTAAAAGACATAAGGGTCCGTCGTGGAGGTACCTGATGAACGGTGCACCAATCGCGACCCCAATCATCTGCGCTAGCTCGGAGATGCTGTTCGTCGTACCGAGCGCGAAAGACGTCGGCGTGTGGTCTTTCGTGAGAATCATCACGATTCTGTCCGGTCGGTCATTCGGTTTGATCAGCGCAATCCTCGGGTTCAATATTCTTTTGGACACTTACGAGAACGCCAGACAGCCGATACGCGACATGAATAGCACAACGCTGATAGCGACCCACAACAACGCGTCCGCCCGCGGACCGCCGGTTTCTGCGTGGCGTGCGAGAATGTGGAGGAGGGGCATTAGGCCAAAGGTCACTGGCCATGTCTGAAGGGTAAAGCGGAAGACAGTGAGGGCGTCGTAGCGGCGCAAGAAGATCGGGAGAGAGGCTTTGAGGCCGATGGAGACCAGACCCATGATGGACAGCGCGGTGGCGATCTTGAGTGGCTGAAATTATGGTGCGTGAACACAACAGTCTGAGGCTCACGAACTGAGAATGTGCAGCTTACGTTCATAGACAAGCCACCGTCCTGGATGTCGGTGTAGGACATCAGTACAAATACAGTGTTGAAGGCGGCAGCGACGAAACCAAGCATCCACTGTGAGGAGCAGAGGGCGCGGATTACAGGGAGGGTGATCAGACTCTTGATGCTTGGAGGTGCCTCAACGTGTGTGGACGAAGTTGAAGCAGTGGATACCGCATTGTAGGTCTCGTAGGTGGGAACATTGGGAATTGAACGAGCTTTATGCGGATGAGTCTTATGGAGGCACTTCAGCCTGGAATCGGGGCGCTGAGCTTGAAACGTACCTCCCGAAGGTATGTTACAGACACAAAAGCGGCGACGAAAGCAAGGATAGCGCTTATGGCGCATGGCAGTAGGTAAGGGTATGTTCTGAATAATGCAAAGTCGAGCCATCTAGGGTGCTCGGTGGCGGGTTCGGCAAAAGTTCCGCCTATAAGAGGACTGAAGGTCGTGAGCCTTAGATGGTCACCGCCTGATGAAGTATGCTCACCCAACGATAAATCCCAAAGCGGATATAATATCATAAAAGGGGAAAGCGGTAGACTGATTTGTCTCATCGGAGAGCTCCCCGACCACGGAATGGATGACGCCGATGAAGCCACCAAATACACCAGCTAGCAAGCGGCGTTCAGCGGACGTTGGGATGGAACATCAAGGCCCTTACTGAGAAATTTCACGGATAGAGCGGCAGGAAAGGTAGTCGATATACCGAATAAAGCTGTCGAGATGCCCAAGCCCAGCATACCGGCGCCGATAACGGGCGTACGGCCGATACGGTCTGGTAGTTGTAAGTAGTCAGCATCAGAGTGCACCACTGAGTCTCACCTGAAAGCCTCCCCCACAGGAATATAGTGAGGAACTGGCCTACGGTGTGGGCCGTGACGAGAAGCCCGCTGTAGTATCCCACAGAGCGATCTCCTGGTATATTCATACTTGCTACCATCTTGTTTATATATGGCAGGGACTGGGTACCGGAGATGGGTACAACAAGCTTGATACCATATATCAAAGCCAGCTGAACCCGAGGAAGCGGGTTAACCACACGAGCATTCGATGTGTCGACGAGCTCTTGTGTAACCAATAATGGCGAGGTTTCAGTACTACCTCCAGCAGATTTGGGAGGTATCTCAGCCATGTTGGATACGCCTAGTGGAATAAGGAATGAGAAGAAGTTCAGCGATACACAGGAAGCAGTTAATGAGTACGTGCTGAAAGAGGGTGAAAGAGAGCAGAGAGGGATGCCTCCGACTGTTATATGAGAACTATCTGGACATGAGTCTTATGTGAGCCCGTTGATATTGGGAGTAAGACCGCATGAGTTTCAAAGCAACATCTGCAACACCATTCCTACTACGGATCGCGTCAGAGATGGCCTTTTCCGAGGCCATCTACACCAGTCCGCGCCGTTCCCACGCATTGCGCCTTTCCCACGCTTACCGCCGCTCACGTAAGCGCGACATTGCCTCTTTCGGCAGAACCATCTTTTCGCCGCAACACCGCCAACGACCCGGCCAGCAGCGAGGGTTTCTACACCGAATTCAGTTTGTAGTGAGTATACAGCCACTTATACAACTTATACACTCGCTGACGGCTGAATTTTGCTCAATTTCAGCCTCATAATGTTGCAGGATGGCCGTCTTGTCTCCTGAAACAAACTATGCCTGACATCCAAATGTTCGGTATACACCACTAACTCATCCTTCTTGAGTGTCAGAAAGAGCCTGGATCTTAATTATGAGTCTCATGAGTATGTGGAAGTGGGTGATTTGTACCAGAATCCAGATCTTGACCGCCCCGTATTGGGTTACATGTGAGTCTAAAGTCCTCCTTGTCTTACACCCGACTCAAAAGGGCACAGCTTCCTTTTCTACAATTTATCACTCGAAACAGATATGTCGACTCGGTACGATGGTACTCACGACTCTGTCGTGTAAGCGAGACTACGGTCATACCATCTCCTCCCAGCCTTCCCACTGTAGTGAGTATTGTCGCTCTTGTAAACCCCTATCTACTTCTCTGAGGGAGATTCAACGCAGATTATAGATGATTCTGCTACACCTTGCAATATCGGTGAGACTAGCGGGTCATCGATAGCGCTGTTGTCTATCGATGCCGTTGCCGAGCCGGATTTGGGGGCATATCGTTTGTGGGGCTAGCTGCGTCTCTGGCTGCCCCGAACGTTGCGTCCAGATGCCACTCCAGCTCATGCCTGAAGTGTGCAGATGTACAACGGGCTCGTGCGGTATGCCCCTATTTGCCAACGGTCAACGGCTACGAGGTACGGGTCCCTTTCCGTGATCACCCGCATCCCCCCTCACTTTCGCAACATCTGAAGAGTATGCATGGACGATTTGGAGCCCTTGGATGCAGACGCACATTGCTTGGAGAGCCGCTGAAGGTCGTTAAGACGGGAGGTGGGGTGTTGTAAGGCCTCACTGTTTTTCCGAGAGGTTTCCCCCGAGTCTGTGTTGTGGCGGGTCACCTCTCAAACACTGTTTATTGTACACAACAAATGTAATATAGGACACAATAATATAGAGGCCATTTGCCTTGTGCACAGCCGCAGAGCTCGCAGGACGGGGTGGTGTGGAACCCCTTGACTTTGGCGCACGTTGCGTTGTCCACACTTGCACTTCGGCCGGACGGACGACTTTGCATCTTGAACCTGAACCAGGATGACCACCGCCGGGGTCGTTCCCGCCTGCCTGCTCGCAGCAGCACCCGTGGTACAACCGCCCCATTTGGAGGGTGATGCAGCCTTGGCGACCGAGGTCCTCCCAGGACCGCCGCCGTTAACGTCCATCCAGCAAGCAGGCCTTCCGCGGAAAGACCACAAAAAAAGTACGCAATCCCTGTCGTACCTCCCAACATCGGATCCAGGCACTACCTACGGGGCTAATACGGTCAGCACGATGGCTGCCGCCGCCACTGAGGTCGACGGGCCTCGGCGGAAACGTGCAAGGTTGGACAAAGTGTGCGTGTTTCCTCTCCATCTCACCCCTTCCCGCGCTGACCATGTGTATCGATATGCTCTCTATGTTTGTATTCGCATCTGCCCCCTCTATGCGGCCTGTGGTGCCCCGAACGATTGTCGGTCGTTTCCGCCGGCGTGCTCTCCGACGCTCCCCTGACGACGTACGTGCGTCCTTCCTTCATGCAGCTCTGCGTCTAGCCGGTCACAACGTGCCTCTGCCCGCAACAATCACGCCGCCACGCACATACAAGAGTTCGCCGCTCCGATGGAGGCTGTAGCTTCGTCATCACACCTCGCTGTTGAATCGGATGGAGCCGCCATGCAGGTTGACTCCGACGACGCCATGCTGTCTCGCTCAAACTCTGTACAACTTATGGAAGAAGGAGAGAATGGCTCAACGGGAAGGAGGGGGAGAGATAAAGGGAAGGGAAAGGAACGAGTAGCTCCTGTGAGAGTGAAGGAGGAACCCGCTGCTGTTTCGCTGAATGCTACCGACTCAACTCATGGCAGTGCCGCTGTAAGTGGTCTTATCGACGCTCTGGTAGCATCTCACCCCTTTTGCAGGCCAACGTGGACCACTGTTCATCATGTAGCTCGCTTGGATCGCTCATATACTGTGACGGGTGCCCAAGAGCTTTCCACCTCATGTGTTTGGACCCCCCAATGGAGCCAACAGACCTTCCAGCAGGCGATGCAAGGTGGTATTGTCCAGCTTGTATGCTCAAACAGGTGCGTCCAGTCGTGAACTCCCCCTCGACAGCGTTCTCAGTTTCGGCGTCAGAAACCGCCCCCGAAACCACCCACGTCACTCCGGTTCATGGCGCCCCTCATAGACCACGTTCAATCCACCATACCAAGTGAATATCAGCTTCCAGAAGATATCCGTACCTTTTTTAAGAATGGTAAATATTTCGCCATCGTCGATTTGAGTCCCCACTAACTTGTTTGTAGTGGCGGTCGGCGCAAGAGGGGTTTATGAGGACAATTCTGAGCATAAAAAGCAACACCTTAAGTAAGTCACAATCGAAATTTTAGTTTACAGCCACTGACAATCATACAGTCGACATGGCCAGGCTGAAGAACGTGATCCGTATAGACTGAAAGATCGAAACGGCGATCCTGTTATCTGCTTTCGCTGTGGCTCTTCTGCACTTCCTCCTACTGTGGCAGCGACTTCCCCCTCTACTAAGCGACAAAGGAGAGCAACCGGCGCTGCCAGCACCTCGGAGTCGGGCAGAGCTATCGTTTCCTGCGATTATTGTCATCTACATTGGCATTTGGACTGTCTCGACCCTCCATTAGCCTTGATGCCGCCTTGGAATCGGAAATGGATGTGTCCCAATCACGCAGACCACGTTCTGGTGAGTAGAGCTAACTCATACATGCGAATAGTATTTCATTTCCCATCTGCAGCAACCTAAGCACCGCATACCCAAGGCCAATGCTCCCCCGATAGATATAACGAAGCCAGGGCAATGGAACAACGGCAACATCGAAGTCATTCAGCCGGAGAGCGCGGTTCCGATGCCGCCAAGGTTCCATGTGGATGAGGTTCTGATCAATGGGCGGCGTTACAGGGTGCCGGAGAGGATTATAACCATGGACTTTTGGAACAGGACGAAGAAAGGGCAGGCAATGCATATAGAGTAAGTCTTTGCTCAGCGTGCTACCTTTTGGCGGTCTGACCGTGGTTAAAGCCGTGCGACCTACGAAAGCGGGATGTCATCGCCACTGACTTCTCTTAGCGGTAACAGTGACGATGAAAGCGAAGAGATGGTCGTTGTTGGCCGGCCAGTCAAGACCTTCGACCTGGAGGAACTACGAGCTGCAATGGTGAGAGATCATTCCTCGTATTTGACCGGCGCTGATAGATGTTGTAGTCTCTTTGTGGTATGCACTCGGGTCAAACACCCAAGGCAATTCCAGGTCCCTCGAAGGGGGCGAACACTAGACAGGATGCAGCACCACCGAAGAAGATGAAAATCAGCGTCCACCCTCCTCATAAGGCTCCCGCGGAACCTGTACCGGTTGCGGCCATTAACGGGGTTGCACAGGTAAGTGTGGATTCAGTGTGTTCTCTGAGCCGTTCTCACCTTGTCCGTAGCCGGAGTCCGCTGGCGTCAGACGTTCTTCCCGTCGCTCACGGCCCGCAAGAACATACGGCTTCAATGAGGACTGCGCAGAACTATCCGAGGAATCTCGAGAGTATATCCTTCCCGAGCATACTTCTCGTCGCCAGAAGAGAGACTCCAACGGCAAGTTCATTCGGAAGGCCGACAGGAGCTATCATCACCACGGCCACAAAGCGTCCTCTTCTGTCGCTCCGTCGGAGGCTGCTACAACCCATGCGTCCTCGTCCTCGCCTCCGCTGGCTGATACCATCCCTCCATCCTCTATGTCCACCACGTCTCCGGAGCCTTCTGATACCGCGTCAGGTGTCGTGGCTGCGGAGCCGGCCGTGTCCGCGCCCTCATCGAGGCCTAAGCGGAATAGGCAACCTGCTCGCAGGGCAGATTCTCCGATGACCATCATATCAGCGCCCGCTCAGTCCAATGGGAATGCGCCGACCCGCTCCCCGATTCTCAATGTGCCTGCACCGACATCGCTGCATCCGTCCCTTCGATATAAGTCGACCGTTTCGCCCCCCGAGACGGTGACGAAAGTATCTACGCCGAAGAACACTACAGCTTCAAAGCATGCAAAGCATGCGACACCCGCCTCGACGCATAAGATAGCGCCGATATCCACTGCAAAGGACACGACAACAACTCCCTCGTCAGGTTTGAAGATCCGTTTACCGCGCATATCCACGGTCCTTCCTTCAGTTGCGTCCAGTACTGCTGACGTCGACATGTCCTCCGCCAAGACACATAACACGTCGGATGTACGCCCCCGCCGCTCACTCCGTCGTCAGACATCCGTCTCCACGTCTATGACAGGGACATCTCTCTCTGCCCCACCGTCGCCTAAAGCCAGCGGTTTAACTTAGTCGTCGGTCTTTATGTTAGATACTTTATGATAAACTATTCGTTTACGACGCTCGGGGTAATGCCATTCATATCCGTAGTTTCTGTACAGCGTATGCACCTCGTGTAATTTCCCGCTGCCTTTGCATCTTGACACAACCCCACAGTATGCATCTCTTGCACAATAGCTACAGTCAGGAATGTGCAGCGAAAGTAAAGTCGTAGTACTAGCGCTGCCTATGAGCCGAACCATTCTGTTCATTACCATTCTGCTGAGGTTCGTAGCTTTGTGCTTTTGCACAACTTTCTGCATCTCGTCTCGCACCCAGGCAGTTGCAAAGTGCGAAAAACTTGCATGTGTCTGATGAGGCATGCAATTCCTAAATTACAACGATGACTGTGGTCTATGACCCCTCTCAGAAGAACAAGTTCAAGGTTGAAGGGGACCAATATGATGTCAACATATCGAGCACACCGACTCTAACAGGATAAAACTGAAAAAAGCTCAGAAAGAATTCTGATAATACATGTTCACCGCAATAGCCAACGCAGTGATAGCGCCGTCGTTATAGTTGTCGACAAAGAGGACATTGGGGTAGGTATTCGGCGAGATGGCCACTGAAAAATCGCTGAACAACGATGGTCTGGCGTAATTGGCGAGATCAATGATGCTATACTGGCCTACAATATCGGCTGCGGACTGCGTAAGAGTCCACGAGAGCAGGAAGGGAAGGGAATCGCTGGTAGGGCGATTCTGTTTCATCTTCTGGATTTGATCGTTGGTCATCGTATTGAGATTGTCGGTGTTGGAGTATTTATTGTAGAGGGGAAATGCGGTGGCCCATGGGAAGAAACCGAGAGTGAACCAGCCAGTTGCGTCGGCCGCAACTGTCGCATTCACAATGATGAGAACGGCAGGGCCGTCAGAGATGAAGTCGCCGAGAGTCATCTGAGAAAGATCCACCGTGCCACCGTCGTCCCGCAGGACACGATGGTTTATGTTGCTCAGCTCTACAAAGAGCTGAGGCCATTCCTCTCCCGTCATCCCGCGGTTCGCATCCAGGTTGATACCTCCGTTCAGATAAAGCATGATAAGCTCGGAGTTCTGAGCCGTGAACGCGTTGACGTCTGAAATGATGCTGTCGATGGACTGTCCAGTTGCGCCTACGTACTCGCCCAGAGTCGATGAGTACGAGTAATGGCCGGTCTTCCACGTGCCCGATTTGAGCATCGGGCGAATATCGAAGAATCGTGCGCCCTTCGCGAGCTGTCCGCCGATGGAAAAGCTCTGAGTGATGGCATCTTCGGATATCGCGAGAGTGCTGTCGTCGATGATGCTCATTCCAGCATCATGAGAACCAGGGATGCAAAACTCGCGGAGAGTGGTGGACGAGAAGGTTGACAACATGTCCTGCATCCAGCTGGGGGCGGCAGTATTGGAGAACCATGGCCCACCGAAGACTGAGCCAGAAATGACCAGATAAACGTATCCCGCAGAAGCGAAACCAATGCTGATGGTACTACCCTCCGCATCTCCTGCAGTAGACATCCCGAACCAGTTGACTTGTAGATCAAAGTTCCCGCCAGGTGCGGTTGCTTGGATCTGGAAGGCGCTGCCGGACTCGTCCTCTATGACATACTGAACTTCGCCTCCGTCGTCCGAAGAGGTAGTTCCGAGTCCATACTCGAACCAAACCTCCTCAATAGTCGTGCCTATGATAGTATTCAGGATCGGCCCGTTGAGAATGTCTGAGTTGGCGTAAAAGACATACCTAGACCTATTCGATCAGGCCAGTCCCACTCGCTCATTTGATACTCATGAGAATAGGACTTTGTCCATATGTAACCGGATTGGTTGATGATTATCACGGTTGTTCCATAATCTGCTTCAACTGGGGACGGGGACCAGGTCAACTGTGTTGACTATGAATATGCATATGATGGCGCTCACCTGTAAAGCGAGACAGATGAACGAATAGCCAAATAAAGAGAAAGAAACCAAAACGTTGCATGAGGGGCATGACGGGGTACGACACGAACGCGTCCTGTCGGTAGAAAATACTGAAGGAGCTGTTTTTCAACTCTCGCAGTACCCTCTATTTATGCGCGGAAGACTGTGGGTACGGCCATCGGAACCCCACGCATTTATAAGTGTGCGTTGGCTCGTTCTATTGACCATCTCCGTTCTATATTCCCCGGTCGTGCGGTAGTGCCTGAGCACATGCAGGGCTTGGGCCCCGACCCTGAAGAAACAGTGATGGCCTCGTAAACTTGTCATTAGCACTAGTGAAGTTCATGATCGAACAATACACAGTTACCGCGTTGGTAGAGACGTACCATGTTCGAATCCGTTAGCAGGTCTAGGCCTGATACTGAAAATCCACTTGAACAGACATCTTGTGGCTATATCTCGGAAGCAGGCTTCGATGCAAGAACGAAGAGTAGCTGCAACAACGACCCAGATGTCAGGCCCGCAAGGATTGTTGTGCTTTCAGGAGTGCGGACTGTACATTTGGATGGGTTGTTCCTGATGTTCCTGCGCACTTTCCCGCAGATCTGTCCATGGTAGACGGACGCACGTTTGCTACAGACTCTCTTAGCTCAAGATGAACATTGAGTACGGACCACATGGATGTAGGTTCAATCTAGAGGCTTCTCATTGCTCCGGATCCGACAAGGATCGCATTAAGACTCATCTTGACTAGAAACATGTTTGACCTGCACAACATCTAATGCGTTTCAGCTTTACAACATGACCGTTCATGCCGGTAGTACTTACGGGTGGTGATGGGGAAAGGCAAGTGCCTCGAACTTGAGAGACGCTTCTTGAATCTTGGGCCTGCGGTCGTGACTCGTGACTGTGAGAAACATTGGACGCGTTTGATGAGACGCGCGCACGCGACTCCTAAATGACAACGATCATTGTCGTCCTTGACCCCTCCCTGACCCCTCCCAAAGGCACACATTCAGCTACCGTAGCAGACCAAAGGCGTAGAGTATGGTATCAGCATATCTAGCAGACGCGCTACGAGACCCAACAGGAGAGCTCAAGGAACTATACAAAAAGAGGGATCCGTCCGTCGACTTTGCGAAAACAGTTGCAGATCATTTCTCCAGTGTGTTCGGTGTAGATTCAGCTTTACGGCAGGTGCGTGATTGTAGCATTTTTACGCGTATTTAACGCTAAAAATTAGAAAGATACCCCCTCTAGACGTACAGAACCCACCGAGTGTCCACAGTGACCGATCGCTTGTCCGCTTCCGTTGCATGGTGCAGGATACGTCGCCGTCATCTGAAATGTACCTTCAAAAGTCAAGTAACGGCTCTCTTGGCGGCTGGGGTATCCACGAAGAGATAGACTCGGGATCTGGACACGCTATCGACTACACGGACCTAAGAGAGTGTAGCGTTATGTGGGCAGTCAGCGTACCCGGAGAGTCTCAGTGGTGTTCCGAAGAGATCGATGGACAAATCGAACGTAAGTGCTTTCTATTCCATCTTCCGTAAGTCGTTGTTAGTCTAACTTCCTATGTTGTATCCAGGAAAAGAGCCGTCCATCGTACCAATGACTAGTAGAAGTCACAAATACCCTGAACCGGAATGTTCCCACATTGGCGTACAAATCAAAGTACGCCCTATTGCCTGATATAAATTACATTCTTTTCATAATTTTGCAGGTGTACGACAACGGCGCTGCAGAAAAGATAAAATCTACAGACATCGTGACATTCGTAGGAATATTGACTCAGGAACCGTGTGTATATCTACATTATCTCGGTCCCACTGATAGCTAACGGATCTTCAGTCTTGATCACACCGCAGAGGAGCCGACAGAAGCCCCCACTCTTCATGTCTTATGCACACAATTTCATGAAACATCGCTGCTTAGCAGAGAGTATCCACATCCCGACCGTAACATCCCAAGTGTTCGTGAAGAACTAATAGAATGGATAAGTGTAGAGTCGCTGGGTGGCGACCGTGAAGCGGCGGAGTGGATTCTGCTAACATGTATCGCCAAAGTGTAAGTCACTCTATTCACTGAACGAACAGACAAGGGCTTAGCATGATTGTCTAGAGAATCACGAAATCCACCCCTACTCCCACTTTCGATAACACTCTCACATTTCCCCTCTGCCCCAGAACCTTCCTCGCGGCCAGATAGCGAATCAGCACCGCCATCGTCGTATCTTCCTGCTCTCTCACACGTCCTCTCCCAAATTACCCCCTTGTCTAAAACCCTGCCACTTTCTCTTGAATTACTCAACAAGCTGCCATTTGCACCGGAAAGTAAGGACGAGGATCTTCATTCAGGTGCTCTGCAGCTACCAAAAGGTTCCGTGCTGCTTGTAACGGAAGGTGGTGTACGGGAAGGCAAGCTCATTGAACGAGGCACGTTTTCATGCATAAGCGACAGACGCGATCTGACCTAGACGTGACGCAGGGCTTAACAATATAAGCACGTTGCAAGAGGTTATGACCTCACAGTCATTGTCATACATATTCCCATATAGCCGCTTCTCCTTCCCAACTGACATCAGCTGCGTGGTCGTGACTGAGGGTAAAAAGAGTGCGTTCTTCAAGGTCAGTTTTTGTTGAATAAACTCCTTTTTAACTTCGACTGACAAGTGAAAACTACAGACGGATATATCCGTGTCACTACAGCTGACATCAAGAACGCCCGAAACGAAATCGAAGCTCTACAAACCAAAAGAGACAATATCACTCCCGTCTCCAGAAAAACTGGCCGCGTTCCGCGACCTCGTAGTGGGTGCACAACAAGGCAAGGTTCGCGTCAACGAAGCCACGTCCGAGGTAGAATACCGAATCTCGCTAGATCGTGCACACACATCACTAACCACGAGTAGTATATACAACAGGAATTTGTGCGCGACCGGCAACAAAACCAGTCGGTAACCTCAGACGACCTTATCCGAAGGATGACTATCGCCAAGTATGCGTTCGCGTTCTCTCACGGTCCTCGTTACTGACCGCGCTGCTCGCAGACTATACGCGCTTTCCCTACACGAAGAGGAGCTGACCATAGATGCTTGGGAACGCGCTAAAGCCTTCGACGAACGACGCAAGGCCCGGCTGACTACTCTATGACATTTGTATTCGATATCACCAGATGTACTGTAGATTGTGCGGAGATCTTATCATCAGCTCTCTTGCATGGCTCCCTACTAGTTCAGCGTAGGCCAGTAGACGCGCGAAGATTCTATGGCTGACCCAGGCCGTTTTGGTCTGCTTGCATCCACTCCACCGCCAACTCCTCGACAACCTGAGGCAACAGCTTCGCGACAGCTTCCTTATCGTTACCGCTACCTTCAAGGTAGTATTTGATCTATGGAAGTAATTCAGTAAGCGTGGTACCGACTTAGGAAGGACGTTGTCGTACCTTCGGTTCAGTTCCACTGGTCCTGTAATCAGGAAATTGGGACTTGAGTAACAGCTATCACAACGCGAAACGAGATCGAACCTAGTTGTCAATGTAATCTTCGTGCTCTTATCCCGAGATTCAGCTCTGAACTGGATCATATGGCCGGATGAAAGAGGAAGAGTGGGTTTGTAAGAAGGTGGATTTGACGAGTCGTATCCGATCGTGAGATCTCGGATGCTAATTACATCGAGGCCGGCAAGAGTTTTGGGATAGCTTGGAATACTCGCCGTGTCCTATTACAGGTCAGTTCACGACTAGAAACGAGAACCAGAGATTGTACCGTTCTGTCATAATTGCGGATCCTGGCAAAAATCTTGTCTATTGTCGGAGGATCGTTGCACACAAAATAACTATTTCTTGTCTGAAAAGCGTTGAGCGGATGTTATGCAAGACTACGCGGAGGCGTACCTGGAAGTATCCGTACTTGTTGTACAGCTCTTGTAGGTGAGAGCTTGCGGTCTTACCTTGCAACTGCAGAGCCACCACAAGCTCGGCGAATATCATCTACTACAGTGTAAACCCTGATCCGTACTCTGAAGAACACACGATCAGCTACTTACACTGGCCGCAACACCGTCTTTATCTCTGATCTCTGATCCAAACATGTAGCCAATAGCCTCTTCATAGCCGAAAGGAACTTCGTAACCTTCTTGCACCAGCTTGAGTGCTGTGTTTCCGATGAACTTGAAACCTATACGCGAATGTCAGAGCTGACAACAGACAGCAATGCCGTGGCGTCACGAACCGGTCAGGCACTCCATAAATTTGAAACCTTCCGCAGCTGCCATAGCTTCAACCATCTTAGAGCTCACTGTAGATGCGACCATCGCGAGCTTGTCTACAAACACAGTCAATAACAGGGGTAAGTGAATAAGCCGCCATGTACGAACCTACTGGCTTACCGGCTGCCTTGTATTTCTGCAAGACGGCACTAGCGAAGAGGGCGCCAAGCTGATCGCCTGTAAATGTGATCCATTTGCCATCAGGCCTACAACAAAATCAGCTATTAGCACCAAGTGAGTGTTGAAAACGCACCCTCTCTCAGCTGCCGTGAATCTATCCGAGTCAGGGTCTTGAGCCAAGACATAATTTGCATCCACACGATTTCCGGTGCTCAACGCAAGATCCTTAATGGGAGCTTAATACCAATCGACAGATTATATCATGAAAGAACTCACAAGTGCACCTGGATCAACAAAGCGTGAGTTATATTTTTTGAAGCTCGTTGAGATGACTTACCCTTCTCTTCGGGATTAGGGAACTTGACTGTAGGGAACTCAGGATCTGGTACGTGCTGCTCTTGGACGGGAGTGAAAGGCTTAAACCCAAATAACTCGAACGCTTCCAGCATGAATACGTGGCTAACACCATGCATCGAGGTGTTGACAAAGCGTAAAGGGGTCGAAGTGTTCGAGGATCTTCCGAAGGTAAGTCAGCAAAGGGCGATGAATGAGTCGTCGCTAGAAGCTGACCTCGATGTGCAAAGTGCTGAGAGACATTGAAAGTATGCCCGCTTCATATCCTCTGTACGGTCTACGCAGAGAGCTGATGTGTCAAGATTCTCCACGTCCCATGTAACAGGTGTGAGATTAGCTTTGATTGAATCAGATATGCCTGTATCATGGGGAGCAATGATCTATGACCATGTTCAAAGTTTACCGTGCATGAATGACAAAAATCGCGCACCTGCACTGCGTTTTCCCAATAGACCTAAACTCGTCGGTTCTCATCAGTAAGATCATTGAATAATCTTGAATGTGAACAGCAAGATACACACTTTATAACCATTATCTTGCTGTCAAAGCATGTGAGCGAAGTATGCAACGATTGACTACTTCCACATACCTTCGGATTATGACTAGCTACAAAACAATCATATTGGTGATAGTACACGTATTCGAAAGCACTTACCCGTAATCATTACCCCGCAAGCTGCATTTAACGCCTTCACGCTGAAAGGCACCCTGCAAAGCCGCTGCAATTAGCCGAGGTATCAAGTTAGGGCAAGTTTTCGTGACATACAAAGGGGTGTGCACATTTTCGCGGTGCAAATATACTTTAACTCCCTTGGCCACGAAGGCAGCTGCGGTAAGCTTAGCCCATCGCGCGGAGTTGTGTCTGTGGTCATGTCCGACGACTACACCGCGCAAAGCTGCGTTCTGAACATTTTGCAGTACGTACGCGCACAGGCCCTTAAGTTCCTATCATTAGTATTGATTTTTTGAACAGTCCTCAAGCTACCTGTGATGCCTGAATGATGATCAGATCATTCATCCTGGCCCACCCGGCCTCCATGCGGCCGCGGAGCCCTGTGCACGCCGTGTCAGAGTTAATAAAGCATACTGACAGTGGACTTGCCTGCTGTACCAAACTCAATGCGATGCCTAACCGGTAGTAGTTAGCTCATCCGCGGTGCCCTCTACAGCCGTGATAGCTCGTACCGCATGCGTCTCTCGAGTTCTGGCGTGTCATTGTGGGCGACAAGCGTTTCTATTTCTGTGCGTGTGTTATGGTTCTGGAATTATAGATCAATATATTTACAGAGATTGAATATTCTGAAGAACCTTGTCCAGGCGTAACCACTCGTCGACGAGACTCTGCAAACTTGACATGGCCGTTGAGGAGCAACAGGTTCGCAGGCCCGACCAACCGACTCGACTTGATAGGCGCTATGGAGGTTCTCGGCCCGGGTACATTATTGATGGCGCCCGAATGTTCCTTTTGGGCTGAGCGGGGTCAACATTTATCCGACATCTCCGGCTGGTTGCACAGGATTGCAATGTTCTTCAGCTGCCTCGACGTCCAAACAGTCTTTGGAGGATCCTGGTGAGCCTCAAATTTAATTATATATTCCCAATCTTTTCAGGCAACGAGCAACTTTCGAATATCTCGTCATTCATCTTGGTTCTTTCGCTACTGGCCCAGCACTGATTGTTAGTCCCAGGGCTTTTCGTAGCGTCGATGTCTACTAGTCCGTTTGACATTGTGATAAGACTGATGCCACAGCATTACGTATGAAGCGGGTTGAACGGTCCACAAAAAATGCAATGTCTTTGCAATAGCCTTGACATCGGATGTCATATACACCGGCGCGCCGAATTCTGGCGAACACATATAAGACAGCTAAGTCGGCGAGCAATCTATGGCGTTCACAGATATTGTGATTCAGTGTGCGCACCGATACCAATGGCCGTCCCACTCATTATTCTACTTATTCTTCTTGCGTCTTTGCTAGCTATTCGTCGCGGACGACGCACAGTCCCGCTGCCTCCTGGACCGCCGGCTGATCCGTTGATAGGGCATCTCAGAGTATTCCCTCGTATCAATCCGCACGAAGG
The DNA here is from genome assembly GCA_005298045.1 of Pleurotus ostreatoroseus. NCBI lineage: Eukaryota > Fungi > Basidiomycota > Agaricomycetes > Agaricales > Pleurotaceae > Pleurotus > Pleurotus ostreatoroseus. The sequence continues at coordinate 104,882 of SWBT01000369.1, read as the reverse complement.
GCTAACAGCATTGTCGAGGAAATATGGTATCTAGTCTCGTTTCGTACACTCATCTTAGCCACTAATTGACAATTACAGGGGAAATCATGCATTTCAATATTTTGGGCAGATCTATCATTGTATTGAACAATCTGCAATGCGCTGTAGATCTTTTGGATAGGAGAAGTGCCATCTATAGCAGTCGTCCAAGTCACACTGCTTACGAATTGTAGGTGTATGCCCACTGCGAATATCCTTCGACTGATTTGTTGGTCAGAGTGGGCTGGGATGACGTCCTTGCATTTCTTCCTTACGGGGAAAAGTTCCTTCTCCAACGTAAACTTTTCCAGCAAACATTCAGCCGTTCAGGTTCCGAATTATTCAGACCTACTCAACTTCTTCAAACTCAAAGTTTGATAAGAAATATACTTTCGAGTCCCGAGCAATTTTCAGACCATGTTAGAAGGTAAGATCTATTGTATCCTAATGATTATAGTATGCTGAACTCTACTTCGAATTCAAAGATGGTCCGCTGCAGTCGTCGTAGAGATTGCCTACGGGCACGAAGTCAAGTCAGCTAATGACGATTACGTTCAACTGGCAGAGAAGTCAAACGATATCCTAGCAGACTTAGGGGACACATCCCTTATCGACCTATTTCCTGCACGTAAGTCTTTTCAGGCCCACGGCGGTGTGACCAATCATATTTGACAAATATTCAGTAAAGCATCTGCCGGCATGGTTTCCGGGTGCTTGGTTCGTACGATACGGTCAGGGTTCGTTGATACCCTACTACCAATGAGCATGATAATAACTCAATTACTATCATAGCATATAGGCCCGTTGTACAGAGGATGAAGGACCAACCATTTGAGTATGTGCAGCAAGAAATAGTAGGTTGGCTTTTGTTGTAACGTTCGCGTGGCCAGCTTATGGGTCAATAGGCCGCTGGGACTGCTCGTACGTCCTTTTTGACGATACAACTAGAGGAAATGCGGAGGTCAGGCGATGAAAGCGAAGACGGGATTGAAGCCCTCAAGGTCGCCGCTATGCATATGTACGCTGGTAAGTACCCCCAAGTAGTTCTGGTCGCTACTAAATCAGCGGAACAGCCGGGGTAGAAACGGTATGAGCCATCAATTCTCGAAATTATCTACTTAACCGCCAGCCATAGACATGGTCAACCGTCATGAATTTCATAGCCACTATGCTTATTCATCCGCTTGCCCAGAAGAAGGCACAACAAGAGATTGATAGAGTAATCGGGGTATCTCGACTACCTGATTTCAGCGACAGGGAGTTACTGCCCTATGTGGAATGCGTCATCCAGGAATCGGCGCGATGGCATCTCACCGCGCCACTGGGTGAGTAAGAGCGATAGATTGATTATAGTTCTATACTCACGTCAAGTAGGGATCCCACATCGTACGTTACAAGACGACGTTTACAAAGGAATGTATATCCCTAAAGGCTCTAGTGTTATCGCCAACGCCTCGTTAGTGACTCTCCATTCTCCAACACATGACAGTCCTCACATAATCAGATCAATAGAGCAATGACACTAGATGAATCTGTGTATACTGCACCTCACAAATTCTGTCCAGAGCGGTATCTCCCCGAAGGTGGCGCAGAACCTTATCCGACAAATATTGTTTACGGATTCGGGCGACGGTAAGTCAAGTCTACCCGGGTCGATGTTACACGTTCAGTGACTGGTAGTGTAGAATATGCCCTGGAAGACATCTCGCAGATGCTGGAGTCTGGCTTGCCGCTGTCAACATCCTCGCTGCATTCGATATATGTCCCATAGAGGCTGAAGGAAAACCACAAAGCGTCGATATTGAGTTTATAACAGGTCTGACGAGGTGAGGTCTATCAAACATGTAATGAGCGCATCTCTCAGCATAAACACTCCCTAGCCACCCAAAGCCCTTCAAATGTCAATTTCGGCCCCGATCCAAGAACACACAGGATTTAGTTGAATGATGATCCGAAGTACGAAAGCTTGATAAGGCACGGTGATGAGAATGTCAGCTGTATTTGCCTGTACTCATCATGTCTACTGCAGGTATGGAATGTATACTAGCCGATCTCCTCAGCAACCATACACCGGGCACTCAATGAATGCCAAGAGTAGTGCTTCCTCCCGATTCGGGAGCATGTGTATCGCCCACGAGTAGCCCGTGATGTATTGAAGTTCGTAGCGCCTTCCGACTTTGAATGTCAGCCTACCAGCAAGCAGCACCACTACAACTTTGTCTATCTGATGCTTCTCTCGCCTTTCCGATTTCCACAGATAGAAGTATGATTTCCCACAAACATTGTTGGCGTCAAGATGGTCTACAATACATATTTAAGGGCCAAGTCACGCACCAACGGGAGGCAGTTAAGTGATACGTATCCTCAACCATGCAGCTGTTCTTGGCGCTATGTGCTACTTGTATCTTACTTTCCGTCTTCATTGTTCACCTACAGAGAAATAGGAAACGAGGAATACCTCTTCCTCCGGGACCTCCTCCAGAACCCATTATCGGCCATCTTCGCATATACCCGCATGTCAATCCAGAATTTCAGCTCCATGAGTGGGCTGAGACTTACGGTCAGACTCTCTCTCTCATGGTAACGGCGTTAATACATGGTCTTTTTTACTAGGAGACGTCATGCACTTCAATATTCTAGGGAAGTCAGTCATTGTACTGAGCAGCGAACAAGCCGCCTCGGATTTACTCGATAAGAGGGGCGTCAAATACAGCGACCGGCCCCAGTTTCCGGGATTCGAACTGTAGGCGACTTCGCAACCATAACAGTGTCTAGACTCAGCTCATCTTCTAAGGTTCGGCTGGGGCGACCTTCTGGTTTTTACACGATATGGTCCAGCATTTCATCGAGCCCGGAGACTTCTACAGCGGTCGTTCACGCCTCCAGACTGTCTTGTATATCAGGATGTACAAGTTGGACAAGCTCGAGTGCTTGCGAAGAGACTTCTAGAATTACCTCAGGACGTCGCGCAACACACCCAGCGGTGAGTCATCTTAAATGGAAGTCCTAAGCCTTTTCGTCTAAGATCATCAACGATAGCTTCTCCGCCGGAGTCATCATGCAGATTGCGTACGGGCATGAAATCAAGTCCGACAATGATCGCTATGTACAACTTGCGAAGGAGATTGACGACAGCGTAGAACGAATTAGCGGGTCTACTGCCCTGCAGCTTATCCCCTTCGGTAAACACTGTGCCTTATCCCTGAGTGAAGCAAGCTCTGATTGCCCCCAGTGAAATGCCTTCCAGCCTGGTTCCCCGGTGCCTGGTTTATCCGTTATGCACAGGGTAAGCAATCAACTTACGTGGTCTATTCTCATATGAACGAGAAACACTGAAGCCGTACACATGATCTAGAAACACAACATCTACGTGATGAAATGGTGTCTGCTCCGTTCGAACAGGTACTCCTTGAGATGGTACGTTTGGCTCGAGTGTGTCCTGAGCATATCTGATTGCATTTTTTTAGTCTTCAGGAACAGCGCGGCCGTCGTTCACCGCGTTGCATCTTGCAATATTGCAGAGAAATGGTAAGGCTGACGGAGACGAAGCTGAATTTCTACGTCGACAAGCAATGCATCTTTGGACAGGTGAGACAGGCGTATTTTCTTTGAATCTTCCTAACACACGATTGAGGACAGCTGGCGCTGAAACGGTGAGTTTTGCCCAACATCAGTAAGCCGTGCTGTTGTAACATACGCCGCTCCCGTCGTTGCAGACAGCTTCGGCTCTGCTAACCTTAATTTATGCACTGCTCCTTCACCCCGAAGTACAAAAGAAGGCCCAACAAGAGATCGACAAAGTTGTTGGGACGGGCCGTCTTCCGGAATTCAGCGATAGAGACTCTCTGCCTTACGTGAATTGTGTTCTTCAGGAATGCAAAAGGTGCGTTCACAGAGTATCAAGGAATTTATCTCTGAACTTAACATATTGACAAGATGGCATCCTGTCTTTTCGATGGGCAAGTAACTTTTGCCCTTTTTTATGACTCCAGGAGTTGAGCTTCGCTTTCCAGGTATGCCTCATCGTGCTACGGAGAACGACATTTACCGAGGCATGTTGATACCCAAGGACGCCACGGTGTTAGTAAATGCCAGGTAACGAATGTTCCGCTTTATCTTGGACGGTTTGTGCTGATTCACTTGTCTACAAGAGCTCTAGCTCTCGACAAAAATGTCTACCACGATCCTCATGCGTTCCGACCCGAACGCTTTCTCCCCGAGCATGGCGAACCTCAACCGAAAGGTGGATTCTTCGGATTTGGTCGCAGGTTCAGTTATTTCCCGCATTGTCTTGTATCATGGCTGAAGTCGCTGTAGGATTTGTGTGGGCCGACATCTAGCTGAGAACAGCCTCTGGATTGCACTTGTCACAATATTGGCTGCCTTTGATGTCAAGAGAGCGAAAGACGAGTACGGGCACGAGATCGTCCCAGAGATCAAATTCTCAAGCAGTATTATTAGGTTCGAGCTTCGTGGACCCGCGCCGCTTCGCGTCCTGACGTTGTCTCTCTTCTTCGTAGTCATCCTTATCCGTTCAAGTGCAGGATCGAACCACGCACACCACAAGCGAAAGCGTTGATCGAGATGTTATAGGCATCCGAATAGTACTCGACCCTTAGGGTTTGTAACTTGAATCCTTTCATGTGCCTGTATCTGAGACTTTGTCGACTAATCGGCAATGGCTAGAGAATGCTTGTGATCCTGAGTATGTATGATATAATGTACATCTAACCAAATGAGTGAATGGTGAATGGTGCGGGGTATCCCAGAATTACACAGAGGTCCAGGAGCAAAGACTGGTGTGGTATTCAACGTCGCAATGTTTGACTCAGCTGCACGAAACGTCTCAGTCGTGAACATGGAGGGGAAGCGTAACTTTGACGCACATTTTTCCGTTGCTGTCCTAGCCAGCTTGCAGGCGCGGGTCGGCTCTGTTGCGTTTGCTTGACCATGTGGCCGCGAGCGACATCCATGCCGTAGCCATGTATGATGCTCAACATAAGAGCTTGCTCTCTTTGGTATCGCTTTGCCATGTCGGTCATGAGACGCTATGACGAAGTGTAAGCTGAGAGAATCCGGGTCAGTCATCGATATACTGACCCCTTTACGAGCAACTTCTTCCTCCAGTATCTTGATTTGAGACCGGAAGCTACCCTCCGCCTCCTCGAACGCAACCTAATCGGAGTCAGTACAAAATCGTGAATACAGATGGGTGTAAGGCTTACAGGCGAAACACCCTTCTTCGCTTGCTCCTCCTTGAATAGCTTGTCTTGCTGCTTGATGAACTAAAACATCTTTAGAAAGTTATCATAGCGGTGTAATAATCCGGGCTTACGGTTCTTGCTTTGGTAAGTTTGTCTTGACTAGTCCTCAACTGCTCCTGTAGCTGTACGATGTCCTCGTGCATCTTGAGCATACGCGCTTTGATGTCTTCGGGTATGTCTTTGCCAGACAGTGACGAACGAAGCTCTCTGCGATACAGGGTGAGATTCGGCGACATGCAACAAATTATCCGGCGTACCCGATATCGCGCTCGCGTTGCAGCATGCGATCTCTCTGCGCAAGACCTTCGCTCTGCAGGTCGACCTTCTCAAAGAGAAGTGCGTTGATCTGCTCGAGCTGCATTTTGTTCTTATCGGAGAGATCTTTCACTTGTTCTAGCAGACGTTGAACTTCAGCCTCCAGGCCAGCCTTGTCCTCGTTAACGGACTCTCTGAGACTCGCGAGGATATCGAGCTGATCCTTGTGTACAAGGTTCACTGTGAAAGAAGTCAGCAGTGGGCCACGAGCGATGATTTAAGTACGTACAGTCTGATTTGGCGATCGTCAACTCCTTGCTCTGCGAGTCGAACTTGACTTGTAGCTCGGCTAGCTCTTTCCGCAACTTGTCGAGCTCGTCCACGGTCTCGTTCAACCGTTGACGGAGAGCAATAGCAGCTTCGGGGCTTAATGATGGGCATCAGTATCTATTGCAAGCATAGACTGCCATATATCGCTTACCCATCACCGAGAGCCTTGCCACTTCTGATCTCCTCCAGATCATTCTGCAACACGAGTTTCTCTCTATGTGCAGCAAGGTAGTCAGCCTCATACCGCGCCTTCATGCGGTTCGCATCCTCGAGGAGGTTCTCCAATACCAGAATACGGCTTGCATCGGCTTCCTTCTTCTTGACGGCCTCTAGCTCGCGCTGCAGTCTGCGCACCTGTAGCTTGAGATCCGTCATCGTCGTGCCAGCAAGCGCCGTATCGAGCTCCTCGCCGAGGCCCTGCATCTGGCCTTCGTCGTCGACCATATCGCGTTCTGTCGACGAAGGCGTGATGCCCAGCTCTTCCTCGGTCATCTCGCTCTGATCGCCCGTGGGCTCCCCCTCTCCGCCGGCAGCAGCACGCGACCGTGACTGAGCAAGGGGATGCGGGCGGTGTGAGAGGAGCTCTAGCTCCCTTACGCGCTCCTGGTACAACTCGAGGGACTCCGAGTCTCGCGCGCGTTCTTCTGTCGTGATCTTCAGCTTCGCTTTGCTCTGTTCGAGCTCGAACTTCAAAGTGTCGATCTCTTTACTGCGGCTGGAAGACTTAGTCTCGAGTTCGGCGATCTGTGCCTTGTATGACTCCATCAAAGGCTTGAACGCAGCCACCTTCCGATACTCTTCCTCCAAGGATGCGTTCTTGTCGACGAGGTCTGCGTTCTGTTTCTCCAGCGCCTGTAGAAAGTCATTTTAATGTCTAAGGTTTGGATGGATTTGGGTAGAAACGCACTTTAACATGCTGTCGAAGCTCAGCACCTTCTTGCAGCTTCTTTTTATATTTCTCCATAACGTTTTCAGTCTTTTGCAGCTTATCCGCGGCATGACGATATCTATAGGAATGTTAGACCGCATATTGTTGAGTGATAGCTGATCACTTACTCGTCGAGTTGGTCCTTGAGCCGCGCAGCTTCGTCGGCTCTTGACTGCAACTCATCTACCCTCCGCGTCAGATCAGAGACAAGGTTCGTCTGCTTGTCCAGCTCCGATTCCGCCATCGCAAGATTGTCTTCGCTCTTTTGGCTAACGCACTCCGCTTAGATGAGGCCAGGTCGACGGTAGAACGGTGTATACTCACAGCTCGGCTCTTAAGCGATCCATCTCAGCCCTCAGCATAGTGTCACCTCGACTGTCTGTCCGTCGGTTTTCTGCTTCTCTTTGTGCCTGCCGTGCTTGCGCCAAAGCTTCATCCTTCTCAGATACGATGTCATCGTAGTTCGTCTGGAGGGTGCGGTGTTCCTCTAGAATTGTCTGGTAGGCTTTCTCAAGCGTTTCCTTCTCAGACAGTATCCGGCTACGGTCTAATTGGATCTGGTAGTAATGATCATCTCTGCATGGTGTTAATCGACCGACTTCAAGGTCTTAGAGAGTGGACACGCACTCGGTCATACTAGCATCTCCCATGTTGGCATTCCCGGCTGCTTTAACTTTCGCCATAACCTACAAATCTGTCGTATTCTTATATGGTGCACAAAAAGCGGATAACGACTCACTTGCTCTATAGCTCGCATAAGTGAATGCTGTTCCGTCTCCGTCAAACTCTGTATTTTCTCAATCACTTGCTTGTTCATTTCGCATTGCACTGCAATGACTATCGTCAATCTGCACATGATCAGGGTCGCATTAATGTTGTAGTCCTTGGCCATCGCCTGGAGGTCGGGGACATCGAGTGCGCTTGTAGGCTGGTGTAGGACGTCCGAGAAATACTGGGTCATAAGCCTAAACAGGCGTTTCAAGGAGCCAAAACGTAGGACCCAGTTCTCCGACGGCTGGGCTGAAGGGCGACTGGGCTGCCGAAAGTACTCCGCATCGCTGTGCAATATATGTACTGTGAGACCGCTACTACTCAAAGCACGATCAGGGAACGTACACGAGCGAAAGTACCTCAAACAGTGCGGCACCATCGCACAAGTCTGCTGCAGTCGTCACAGGTCGTGCGAGTTCGAATGTGGCGAGAAAAGAGATGAAGGCATCGAGCTCTTTCCGCTGAGCGTCCGACATGGTGATGGCGCACGTTCCCAGCGACAGTGAGCTCAACAGTGTGGTGCGCGTCCCCTCGTGGCCCTATAACGTATCTGGACGATTTTGATGTGTCGGTTGCCAGCACAGTAGATCAGCGAATGTCGTGGTCGAAGTCGAACGAGCGTTGTCTAGCGCGTCGTGCGCGCAGCGAGTCCTACTCACACCGCTTCACCATGACCGTCATCTTGACTCAAGTCTATTCTCGCAAAACTGCCGACCGACGACACCGGCAGCTTGATATACGACGTGCATGACGATGACTATGTCCGTCTCACGCATACTTCTCGATGGCGGTGTTCTGGAAGGCGGTGGACAACTTCTACGCAATGCCGTCGCGCTCTCCGTGCTGCTCTCCAAGCCCATCGCGGTGAACAACATCAGGGAAAACAGGAAACCTCCAGGTCTAAGGCCGCAGCATGCCGCAGGTACGTATAAAGCTGCCAAAACACTTTGAAAGTCTACTCATCATCCACAGGATTGCGCCTTGCAGCACAACTATGCTCTGGGCAGCTCACAGGCGGCGAACCAAAATCTAAGTCTATGAAATTCACTCCAGGGCCTATAAATCTTTCTCAGACATACCTGGCAGACCCAGGAACAGCGGGGTCGACGACCCTTCTGCTCCAAGTCGCCCTGCCCTGCCTGCTCTTCGCACCCTTCGATTCCCGCTCGCCTACGGAACTCATTCTACGCGGAGGCACGAACGCAACACAAGCCCCCCAGATTGACTACGCTCAGCACGTCCTCCTACCCTTCCTTCATAAGCACTTCGGTATCAATGCGGCCCTCGACATTCATAAACGGGGTTACTACCCGAGAGGCGGCGGTGAAGTACGCGTTTCTGTACCTTCTTTTGTTGGGCCCCTTCGTCCTTTGACCCTCACCGAGCGCGGCGTGGTGACCTCTATCCACGGACGCGCGTATGTCGCCGGCCTCCCGCGGTCGCTAGCAGAGCAGTGCAGAAGGCCGCACACTCACGGCTCGTCGCATCTGGGATTGAGCCCGACATCATCAATATCGACGCAGTACGTGAACGGAACGAAGATGTGGTGGGTGCTGGATCGGGCGTCGTGTTGTGGGCGGAGACCGATAAAGGTTGCAGGATAGCCGGAAGTACGATCGGAGCGAAGGGTAAGGATTCGTCGACAGTAGGAGAGCAGGCTGCAGACGAGCTCATTCGCAACTTGAACGAGGCCGGCTGCGTTGATGAGTACCTCCAGGTATCGTGCTCTTGTATCCGTATCCTTTTCTCGATGTTAACGGCACTTTAGGATCAACTCATCATTTTCCTCGCTCTGGCGGCAGGTAAATCAGTCATACGCATAGGCCCGTCCACATTGCATACTAGGTATGCCCTCATATCCTGTATGATAGCACTGTATATTCACCCCTTGCTCCACAGAACAGCGATATGGGTAGCTGAGCAGTTGACTGATGCAAAATTTCACGTCGAAGAGCAGGAAGACGGGTCTACCCTCCTGTATTGTGACGGTATCTGCTACACGAGCGCGAAGGCAGCTGAAGCCGTCTCAAGCATACAGGAGCATACCTCACAAGACTCGACCTAAGTCAAGCTGCGCAAGATCTATACGTCGTCAACAAGTAGATATTTTACAGGTACCTGAGTCATCCATGCCATAGTCCTCGTTACAGATACAAACAAGTGTTGGCTTTCATTAGTTGCGTAGCATAGATGGTGGATAGTCAAAAGAAAAATCAGGTATGCAGTAAGATACAGGCGTGAAAAAGGCGAGAATAAATACGGCCAGACAACGCTTGCGTGATCAAGATCACCGGTTCCACGACAACAGCGACATGTCCCCGATTTTTCTACAAGAAATGTCAGAACGATTACAACTAGCATACACCTCGCGGTGACGCACCTCGGTTTAATCAAATGTCTGATGGCGAGCGCGATTGCGAGACCAACGAACAGCGCGGACGATGCGACGTACGCCCAACCCAAGAATGGGTTCTTTCCACCGATCCACGACACAGTCGAGATGACCACAGACTTTGTGCCTTTGTACGACTGCACGGGGTAATCTGCGCCAAATATAAGCCCTTACATCCAATATAGAACGATGAACAGCACTCACTGAGATTGACGGTAATCTGGTACCGGCCCTGCTTCAGAACGTCGTTGTCGTTGCGGCCCCAGAGCTTCGTGAACGTAGGCAAGCCGGCCGTGCGCATCCAGTTCTGGAAGTGCTCATCCTCCTTCAGCTTCGGCGGCGGGTTCGACTCCGTGTAGTTGTCAGGGAAGCGCAGCGCCCAATTCGGTGGCGGAACCATCGCATCGAGGGCGTACGGAGGGTCGTCTGTGTACTTGTCCGCTTCACCTGGCCAGGCGATGCCCTTCTCCGACCACACGTAGGTCTGGGTTGAATCAGTGGTCAATGTGAGGTTGCTATAGGTGTCTGATGTGCACAGTGATCAGGCGCAGTCTGTAGCAAATCAATATGGGTACCTACCGTTGAAAAGGGAGTTGGCGATAAGTCCGCATGGATATACAGCCTTGTTGTCAATCGTGGTGATGGGCTTGCAATCTCCCGAATTCAGGCTGCCGGGACTGACATACTGTCCTTTGAGCTGGTTCATGTCGATACTCTTGACATAGCGTCGGTGGTTCTGGAAGAAGTTGGTCAACTTGTAGTAGAGCAAGACCGTGTGGTCGAGCTCGTATGGAACGTCGAATTGGATGATGCACTGCCGGCGCTGAGCGATAGCTACTGTGGTGTCATTCGAACGGTCGATGAAAGCGAATTGAGGGACGGTGTAAGGAGTATTTGTGTGCCCGGCGCGGAAGCGGTAGTTGTAGTGTGCCAAGTCCACGAGGTTGAGCTGGTCTGCAGAGGGAGAAGCGGTCTGGTTCTCGCATGTGGTGTAGTCAAGCGTTATTTCTGTGACCTGAAAAGCAGAATGATGAGTGTGGGCCCCGCCATATCTCGAGTGCGCGTACTAGTCCGCTGCCCCATATGAGAAGACCTCCGACAGGTGCGAAGATAAGTCCGATGACGAGGAGTGTTGGCAAAACGGTTTTCGGTGTCAAGATGGGCTGCCACGCCTTCAGCCGTTGCTGTTTGAAGGCGGTGTCTAGTGTACGGAGAGTGTGAGACGAGCGAGGACGGAATGTGCTGTAATGGACGTACTGGCTGGCTTCCTCCAACTGCCTTTCTCCTTCTTGGGTGCTGGCTCGCTGTTATTGTCTCCGTCAGTCCGCCCGCGGTTCCTCCTGAAGAGGGCCATTACTGTACAAGATGTTGAGTAGAAAGGAGAGAAAGTGAGAGTGAGAGACAAGATGTAGCGCTAAGGCAGCGCAGTCGGAGACCGTCACCGGCCGCTGCTGCTTCACCCTGCTTACATCAGCCGTCTGACATAGCCATGCCTTCTTTGGCAGCCCGACACTCGACCGTCTTTACTCGGGCCTGCCGCATGCCGTCACACAAGAGGATCCTATAAATACTGTTATCCTATAAATACTGTTACACGCGGACTGTACAGTTACATGACCCAAGAATTAGAAAACGCCGTCAGACCACAGCCCCGATAATACTTGAATAATACCACAGTGAAGAAAGCGAGGAATGCTGCGAAAAGATAAAAGATACGGCCTTCCTTCATCGGATCGCCTTGCGCCAAGAGGTTGCGCAAAGGCAAGAAGACCAAACCCACGAGGAAGTTCGCGACCCCTGTTGCAATCGTTCAAGCGAAGAAGTGAAGAAACAAAGCAAACACTCACAGTTAAGCGACAGTCCCACAGAAGACAAAGCGGAGACAGCCTGGGAGTCGTTAGCTCTGAGTATACAGACGTTGTATGAAACACGTACATGCAACGGTGAAACCTCCGGGATCATCACGAACGGTACCGGTCCAATGCCGGTGGCAAATGAACTACAAATAAGTCAGTATCCGAACTTGGACACTTGGACGGTAATACTTACGCGATGAAGGTTAGGATTGTGATGCTAGCCAAGCTTACAAGGCCGGAATTGAGACCAAACCCGACGCCAACCAGAGACAGAAAGGCGCCACCAGCTGACAATGCGAGAAGAGTCTTCCTACCAAGACGCTTTTGTACTGGTATGAGCAAGACGTGATATGCAGAGGATACCAAAGCAGACAAACCTCTATGAGAAATATAGGCGGGAATGTCATTACAACGTTCACGACGGTAATTCCAAGAGAGACAAAAGGTCCTAGATCAGGAAGTGCTTTGGACAGGATGTCGTTGCTGTAGTACAGCACTGGAGGTGAGGAATGATCAGCAGGAAACAGAATGCAGCAACACTGACAAAACCTCACCGGCGTTGACACCTAGACACAGAAATCTACCATTCAGCAATGACCACCGTGAATACAGAAGCATGGACGAACCTGAAAGCTGCTGGCACAGCATCGAAGAACAGACAATGATCAAGGGTTTGCGCAATTCGGGTGCAGTCAGCAGCTCGCGAACAGAAACAGCCGCATGATGTTCTTCCGGGGCCTTGGCGCGCTGATCCTCAGGATCCTCGTCCTCGCCTGCCAGAAGTGGGTCCCGACTCTCCTCAGACGGCACTGCAAGATGTCAGCAGCCACACCAAGCCGCAACCGGTATAAAACTGACAATGGTCAAAAGACTGAGCACTGCCGATATCCCACAGTTTGCGCGCAGCGGCTGCTTTATCCTGCAACAGACCATGCCTATGAAGCCAGGTAGGAGATTCGACCATAGTCGGGCTGATGAACCACTGAGCTGCCGAAAGTGCAGCCGAAAAGAGCAGAACGAGCCGCCATCTGTGAGGCGTCGCGAGCTGTAGGCCCATCGCCTGCGTGACCATAATGCCAATCACAATGGCGAACTGAGTCAGTACACCTAGCAGTAAGTTTAGCCTCGCATGCTATAGGTCAATCTGTGACAGAACCCCACCTACTGCGCCTTGGATCTTCGTCGGGGCTATCTCCGCCAGGAAAATAGGACCTACGCAAAGCCCGAGTCCGGCGCCCACGCCGACAAGGATCCTGTCAATAGTCATGGATTAGCAAATCGTTGGCACGTATACTCCAATACTGAGTCTGTACCTGCCGATAATGAGAGGGGTCAACGACGCCGAGATACCCATAATCGCAGACCCTACGACCACCATAACAGCGCTGACGCGTACAGCGCCCTTCCTGCCCCAGCGGTCCATCACGACGTTGGCAAAGAAACTCCCGAGGAAGCCGCCGACAGTGTAGACCGACGTCACCACAGAAAACGTCGCGTCAGACATAGGAATACATGTTGGAAGGCCATAGTAGGTCGAAACGTCGAGCTCAGGTGTCGAGCTAGGCTCCCCGCTCACGCGACATGTGAGCACGGCTTGGATTTGGTTGAGCGAGGAGATGTGGTAGCCGTACTACCTCGCCCGTCTTCAGTATAGAGTTCACAAAGAAAACTCTCAGACATACCTAAGAAGAAGAATTACTCGTTAGTATAACTATGGGTTCCACAATGAACTAGAAGACGTACCTGGAACGACACGACGAGAACCCAAAGACACACCGTCCAGCCATAAGAGGTGAAAGCATGAGGATTCTCTGCCATGTCAGGCAGATGATGCGTGATATGTTAAACCCAACGCGGTGTCTCCGATGGACTCTGGTGGTGGTGGGTGTACAAGACGAGCTTGGCGGGTTCGAATCGAATTCGCCGTTCGCTGCGCCGCGCTTGTGGGCGCATGTGTACGAGGCCACGTGGCAAAACGGACTTATATTTGAGATCTCCGATGAGCGCTGGGCCGCTTTTCTGCTAGCTCTGTGACCACTGGTCCGCCCCGGAGGCAATGCGCAAACGATGCAGTCTTCGTTCTACTCCACTTGTGCTCTACAGATACTGAGCTTTATCCGATCTCAAGCCCCCATGCATTCTGCTCTCAGGCTGTATCCGGAACACCAAGCGCGGGCTACAACAGATGCCTCTCACATCCGCGAATGGGCAGTCACTGCTATCGGCGTAAGTGACCTCAAGCGGCCTTCTTCCGACTCTGTGACCAAGAGACATGTATTTGTTTTTAATGGCTAATTGTTTCATCCGCGGACAGCCTCCAAGGTCCTGTGCAAGGTGCAACGCGAATCGGCCAAAGTCCGCGGCTCACTGGCGGTTCGTCACCTTTCTCTAAGGGGTATGCCTCCTCTCTCTGGCTTAGGTTATCTGTGCAGGGCATCTATGTCTAGTTATTGACGCCCGATCGTCTCTTGACTACCTGCGCACATGTCGGCACTGATGTTTTCTTTAGCCAAGATCGCCACCCCACAGAAAATAGAGTACGTACGCGGTCACTCTTGTGTTGGATAAAGCTTCTGAAACAGGATGTGGATGACAGAAAGTCAAGTTTGCGTGTCTTTTTGGCTCCAGGAGACTCGGAAAAGAGTACAACAAGCTGAATTTATCAAGAAAGGTCTCTCTAACCACAAAAGTGGGCTCAATGAGGAGAAGGGAGAGCGCAGCGGGCTCCTCCCGATCCGCGAGGGGAATTTCCTTCAATCTCACCTCTATGAAATAGGTTCGCTGACTCCCAGGCCTGCCACGTCGTGTGCACAAGCAGCCTGTAAATACACAGGAGAAGCACAGGCACGATCATAAACATGCGGACGATAAACGCGCAGTGAGTCAGCCGGTACTCGAACGGTTTCAACATGTGCATGACGAAACGAGGAGGAAAAGGAAGATAACGATGAGCCTGTCGAAGAGCTAAGAGCTCAAATGGAGGACATTGCGCGAAGGATGCGTGGTGCGCTTTTCAATCAATGACTTTGCGCCGGTGGTTTTCTATCTATTGGAGCCACTATGCATCGGGTCTGTTAGGTCTGGACCTTGTATGCTGAAGCATCCGTTCGTTAGGATATGCCTTGTGACGTTACTGTTCTCTGGGCACCGCTGAGTCGGCTGCAGTCCGGGACGCCTACGATATATGAAGACGGATCGAAAAGCGGAAGATCGGGCCTCGAACCGTCCCATTGTTGCTACTCTCTGCAACTTCCATGGCATTTAATTGGTGCTCGAAATCTTGAAAGTCGCTTTTCGTAGCCCCACTGCGACTGCGTACGTCCCCATTTTCTGTCTCCTTGATCGAAAACTGAACTCCGTACGACAGATGGCAGAACACATGAAACAGACCCACAACGAGCTCAGCGAAGTGCTGACAGAGTATTAGGCACTGCGCTACGTTACAGGTGCGTGTTTTTCCTTCTACACTGAATTCTGGTAGTTGGCGACGCCGCTCATTGTTCTAAGGTGTTTGCAGATCCACTTGCAAGTGAGCAGCATAGGACTTTTGATTAGCAAACCTTGACATATCATAATCGTCTATACGGCCGCCACGCTTTTCCGTGCAGCGTACTCAAAATCCCATTGTCGTCAATCTTTAGTAACCCTTTTGGTCGAATTCTAGATGGGATCATTGACGTCACGGAGCATGCTATCGTGGTTATGAGTCGAAACGAGGTTCGTGTCACTCATATTTTTCGTAGATGGAAAATACAAAGCGCGAGACGAGCAAGGATGATGGAAGATGGCTACGGCACAGTGGATATTAGACAACACATATAACGTGGGCACTCTTCCGACGATTTGACTTGCAGGCTACTCCTCTGGCCACCGCCTTAGCACAACGTCACCCGAACACAACTGCTATCACGATGGCGGATGGTCAGAAGCCTATTCTCCAAGCACCCGACTCCTACATCGATTACCTCTGGAATGTTTTGCAGCAGGAGCCCGGCATGATTGCGTATTGGCTCGAGAGGCAGCAGGGTATCATTCCTGCATCAACCCCGCCCCCTGTAAGTCCTGTGTATCTATGAGAGTGGGGCTTAGCTGATGTTCATCTTCCAGAGGAGGCATCTTGTGCAGATCATCCAGCTTGAATACAATGCTGCACGGAAAACTGGCCCCACAGACACATCCTTCCCTATTCCCTTCTTTGTGAACGATCGCAAGGGTATCTCGCTAAGTGACGCCTTGGCGCAGGATTTCGTCGGGCTCTTAGGTGCCGAGGAATTGGTAGGGCCGCTCAGTAGCTCAGACAAAGCCACCTACCGCCTTCAGGTTAGTAGCTATAGTTAAGAAAACCCCTTTGCCTTTTCTTCCCCAAGGCTAATTTTTTCTCCAGCTCCCGGAAGGTCGTCCCTTCCAAAAACAAGCACCCTCTCGTCGCGCTACAGTCCGCCGGGAATGTTTGGCGCGATACAAAGTCGCCCATCATGTGGCAAAGGCTGTCTGCGCATGCATCGCACGCGATGGAGGCGTTTGGGTTGATCAGAATGCGGGCGATGTCAGGTTTGATGAGTTGTTCCTGCTCGAGCTGAGGCCAGTGTCGAAGGCTAGCTGGCAGCCTGTCCTTGCCGTCTACCGTTATTGATGGCTCCTTTTCTGTATCGCATGCATCGTTTCTTGATCTGGCATTGATGGATATATAATTCACGACCTGTACTATCGTGATTTCGCGCGCAATAGCGTCTTTTGTCCGTACACTATGTCACAAATACGAGACACGCTAAGTTCCTTTATTGCCCCAGAAGTTCAGTCAGGATGATCAGACAATGTAGTATAAAATAACATTTTCATGAGCTCAATACAAGATTAGACTGATATAAGGCGACGTACAGAGCAAAGAGAATATAACAAGCCTGATAGCACAGAACGGGACGAACTATGGCAGATGCCTGGAAAGCGTGTGACTAACATATGGCCAAACTTAATTTTATCGTCGCTTTCGCGTATGCTTCGCACGAGGTCTTCCGTGCCCCTTCGTCGGCGCACAGTCTCTGCAGTACCACGAGCCCTCCGGTATCGTGTCTTCGTCTATACAGTAAAGATGAAACTATTCATTAACGTTAATCGGCAGATTTAAGTTCAAGGATAAAAAAGGTCCATACCCAGCCGTCGCAACCGTCACAGCCGACCATCTAGCATGTCGAGCGGCCGGTGAGCAGAGTCAACTGTGGGCAGATGGACGACGTACCTCTCCCCATGAGACTCCGTTGCAATAACAGTAGCGCTGCTCGTCCTCACCAGCTGGTGCGGCCTCGCTTCCGGGAGGCTGCTCCGTCTCGGACTGTGGTAATATCGATGCCAGAGGAGGAAGCGTCAAAGTTAGCTTTGGCGGCTGAGGCGGCGGCGGCGGCGGTGGTGGTACACTTGTAACAGCCTCCTCCCCCGCTGGTATTATCTGTACGTCTGCGGCCTCTGTCGTCGTCTCAGCAGACACTTCTTCCTTCGCCTTGTCGTGCGCCTGGTCCTTGTTATTTTCTTTATCCTTATCTTTCGTTTTCTCCTTGTCTCTCTCCTTGGTGTGATCAGGCTTTTTCCGCGACCATCCGTGATTCCTTCGTACACGCCGTCTCGGCTGTGTCGACGCCTGCCTCTGCCCCTGTGCGGCAGGCGCATCTTGAGACGTATCGGCCGTACCGTCCGCCATATCAACGTCCTCCGGCGTACCCTCACCCGCGTCTTCACCGTCTACATGTGGGCTTTCCAGCTCGAGGTCAAGCTCTAGCTCGTCTTCCGAGAAAGGCGTCTCTTGCGCACGAGGTGCACGCGTGGGTTTCGGGAGGACAACCTCGGGAAGCACGATTGATGCGGGGTGCGTGCCCGGGCGCAGGCCAAGGGAGAGCGAAGTCTCCTGCTCCTTAATCTCGCGGTCCATATCACGAATGTACCTGTCAATCTGTCGTGGATAATCAGAACGGACACAACGCAGGCCTTAAAGCATGACTAGAAGCTTACGAGGTCGCAAGCAAATCGCGCAACATTGACTTTCTCGTTCGCGGCTCGGAGCACCTGTTCGCTCTGTCGCGCGAGCTCAGCGATGACACCGCGCGTTGTCTCTGGTGGAGGTGGTGATGGAGGCAACGGGGTAGGCTTCTGTGTTTCCCGTTCGCGGGCTGCTTTGGACGTGCCGTTCGTACTGGTGCGCGATCGGATCCTTGGCCGCTTCGAGGGCGATATTGGTGGCGGGCTATCGGGCGCGAGAGGTTCAGTCAGCGAGGGGCTTTTCTCTGATGATGGAGGCTCCTTGGTTTGCGCTGTTTCATCGACGACCATGGATGCTACTTGTATGTCGGCATTCGGACTGGCAAGAGCCTGTCTCATCGAGATATACTTTTGAATCTGGTTCAGCATCTTCGTGTTCCCGGCTGTCGATAAGATATATTAGTTGACGCGGCATGATGTGTATGGAACGTACTTTCTACTTGTTCATCGAGTTCGTGTAGAAGCGTGTATGCTCGGTGCAGCGAAAGCGGCAACTGTTCCAATACTATCACAAGTCAAGTACAGCTCACAATGAATAGGTACGCCACACACCTTCATAGTGCTCTTCACGAAAGGTCTCCCATACTGCTAGCTCCTTGGCTGCCCTTTCCGTCGACACTTCCTCCTCTATTTCGTCACCAACATTTGTGTCAGGATCTTCTTCATTCACGGCAACCTCTGATTGCTGATCTTCCGCCGGAACTGGTGTCTGTTGGTCTTCAGGTGTCTCCTCAGCCTCATTTTTCTCTTCTGGGAACGCTTGGGCTCTACGCCGTTTCCTATTGTTGTATTTACGAAGTGACATTTCGTCAGAGGATGAGAATAAGGTCAAAGAGGATGGTTAGCTCGAGTGTAAGCTCGAGTGGGGGTCGCCGACGTTGGCGCCTCCGTTGCCGTGATCAGATCTCAGATTCGTAGACGCTGACCGCGCCGATCATTCCGCTGAACTTTTTGGGCGCTCGAAGGGAGTTGCTTTCGCTCTCGAGTCCTTTGCTCACAGACATATCTACACCACCCAACATCGTAAGCATTAGACATGGCGGGTCGTACGTATATTATTATGACGATATACCCACTTCTAACGTGGATATTCTAGGTGTCTCGCTCGCGCAACAAATCGCGCTGCTATCCGAAACAGCACCTACTGGTACCTACATCATGTCCATTCTGGACCAACTGATGCTGAAAGCACAAGTGTAGATTTTGACCCAGAAGAAATAAATCAAAATAACGCGCCATCCGACGATGAAGCGCAGGAAGGGTCTTCCAGTGCGGCAAGAGCGCACTACATAGACGTCGGGTAAGTTGCTCAGAAAGTCACCCATTGCGCTCCCAACATATTTGGCACTTGCAGACCGTCCACGCTCCGCCAAATCAACCAAGCTTCGATATCGGACCCGAAGTATGACGGACGACGCATCTCACGCAAGCAGCTGGTGGACAACGGAAATGAGGACGAGGACGAGGATATCCCTAGCCAGGACGGCGGAAGCGACGGGGAGCTTCCGGAAGGGTCAGAATCAGGCGACGAGGAAGAGGACGACGAAGAGGACGAGGAGGAGGAGATTGGAGACGACGCCGACGAGCTCTCCGCACCGTCGCGCGTACGCTTCGCAGAGCCTTCACCGTCGCCCGAGGCGCCTCCGCCGCGCAAACCGGCCAAGCGCACGTCACAAGAGCTGGAGGACCCGAAGGAAGACAACGACCTTGCATCCACGCTACGCGCCACAAGGGAGTCGGACCGTAAGAAGGGAAAGACGGTTGCACAGCAGATTGTGGGTTCATTTCGCCACTCTCGAGGGCAACTAATAATGAATCTGCGCTAGGCTTTGTGGGACACCCTCTTGGATGCCCGGATACGGTTGCAGAAAGCTGCTTCCGCTGTGAACACGTTACCTCCAGTATGTTTCGCATTATGATTTGGTTGCAGTCACTCATTTTCTACAGACACAGGAACTGGCACAAGACCCATCCGTGCAAGAGTCGCTAAATGCCATGGTCGGAGAGGCCATCGCACTGTCAGAAGACTTGTTCACTTTACAAGATGTACGCTACTCTTCCCCAGCTGATTTCATCTTACTAACGGCCTCCCAGAGCCTCTTCCGCGCCGACGGCTCGATCCCCCCGCCGAAGCGCGCCAAACTCACACACCCGCCCAGCCCACGCGACTACACCGCGGACCTCTCCGCGCTCTCCACGTCCGCCTCCGCCTACGAGGCCGCGTACCATGCGTACCTCGTCCCAACACTTCGCAAATGGTCCGCGAAGGTCCAGGCCGTCGCGCCGGGCGTGCTCCTCCCCGCACAGCGCGGCTCGTTCAAGAGCGCGATGAGCGGGCGGCAGGGCGCGCCGGGCGTCGTGGACGTCATCGACGAGACGCTCCGCGCGGACGCGGACAAGCTGCTCGCAAGGACGCGAATGTCGCGCGGGCGGGATGATGCCGACGACGACGACGATGCGGGGGACGGCGAGGGCGAGCCAGGGACAGAGAAAGACAACGCAGAAGTCTTCGACGACACCGACTTCTACCAGCAGCTCCTGCGCGACGTCATCGAGGCGCGCGGCGCCGCCGACGGCGCGGACGGCGAGCAGGAGTGGGTGCGGCGCCAGAAGGCGCGCAAGGCGCGGCGCCGGAAGACGGTCGACACGAAGGCGAGCAAGGGCCGCAAGCTGCGGTTCGAGGTGCACGAGAAGCTGCAGAACTTCATGGTGCCCGTGCCCGTCGCGCGCGGCGCGTGGCATGAGGAGCAGATCGACGAGCTCTTCGCGTCGTTGTTCAGCAGCGGGCTGTAGACTGTAGACGGCTGTATGTATGGACAGGCGAGGCAGGGCTTGCAGACTAATGCTGTCATCGCGGACAGCGACACCGATGGTATATTGCGAATATACATCATACGAAAGACGTGTCGTACACTGGTACATTGGCGTATACGACAGCAGCCCCGCCCGCGAACATGGGTATATAGGGCGGGGCGAACATACTATATGGTTCGTGGACCACGTTGCGAACATGTATACCCCAGAAAAGCATGGTAAGCAGGACGGTAGTGAACCTTTTGGTGCGGTGCGGCGTGTTATCGTGCGTTCGGCTCGGTCTTCTCGAAGGCAAATGCAAGGTAAATATCTGCATGGGGCCGTTAAATTGAGGACGAGTAATAAATTTCAGGCGAATACGTACTTGCGGCCTCCCACTGGTCTTCGTCCATCTGGCTCTCGCCGTTGGCGTCGACGACCTTCATGTGCTGCAACAGGGGCCCAAAGTCCGGGTGGTCAGAGTTCTCGGAAAACACTTCATGGAATTCCTTGACGTAGTTCAGCCGCAGATCGTATTCGCCCGCGAGTCTGCCAAGGTTGTCAGACCATGCGCTCAGAGCAGTCATGGAGATGCTCACTTGACGAAATTGTCCCAGTGCACGACGTACTCCGGGACGTCCTCGACGGCGTCTTTGAGGTAGAACCAGTACCGGTCGCCGTACAGCGACCGTTTGCGCCGCTCCTCGAAGCGAATCTGGTACACGCTGTTTCCGAACGCGAGCTCTTCGGCATCCGGCGGCACCGTCGCAAGGTGATCTCTGCGGTTCTCGTCAGCGCAAGCACAATACACGTCCACATGAGAACTCACAGAAGCCAAGTGCTGTTCGGGACCGTGCCGACGAAGACGCCGCCCGCGCGCAGCCACGTGCTCACGTTCGCGAGCATCGTGCGCGTCTTCTCCTCCGTCTCGAACGCGTAGTGCATGCAGAACTGCATCGACACCACGTCGAACTCGGACGCGAGCGGCGGGAGAATACTCGGCGGGACCGTCTTGCCCAGCGACTGCGCGTAGCAGTCCGTCGCGGTGAAGTACGCCGCGAACTTCGGGTACTTGAGCTCCGAATACCGCTTGCGGGCCTGCTCGATGGACACCGCCGCGATGTCTGGTGCGCCACAAGCGTGCTGTCAGGCATCCGACATAAATGAGAGGCAGGGGGAAGGGGGTGCGCACCGACGCCGACATACTCCCTGATCCGCGCCTTCATCCACTTGATGAGGTCGCCGCCCTTGCCGCAGCCGATGTCGAGCACCTTGCCCGCGCCGCGCGGCGGGCCCCGCATGCTCCGGTCGACGCGATCCGGCGCCTGCACGAGCGGGCCGCTGTTCCTGCTCCGCGACACGACGGGGTGCGCCTGGCTCGTGATGAGCACGCTCTTGACCCAGTTGTTGAAGCTCTTCAGGCCGAAGATGGGCGAGTCCTGCCGCTGCACGATGCCGACCTCGGGGCGCGCGTTGTCTAGGGCGGCGGTCAGCGGGCGAGGGCGGGGATCGAGCGGGGCGACTCACAGTGTCCGGCGATGAGGCCGACGTCCCGCGTGCGCTTGCCTGGTCTACCGTCGTGCGGGCCCTCGGCGCCGTCCTCCCGCTTGCGCTTTCCGCGCCGCAAGAGCTGCGAGCCCGCGCCGCCGGTGAAGGTGCTGCACGCGAAGTGCATCGTGTGAGTGCTGTCAGATCGTGGTAAAGGGAAGCGTGCGCACCGGTATCGCTCTAGCTCCGCGGGCGAGAGTGGGACGAGGACGGTGTTGGCTTGCGAGACGCGTTTTGTCGGCGCATACGGGACTTTTGACCGCGGGTACGCCAGGGCGGCTGGTGGCGTCGGAGGCGGCGGGGGTAATTTGGGAGAGTTTGAGGTCCTCGGTTTTGGTGGGAGTGTTGGTGGGAAAGCTGGCGCAGCGACAGGGACGGGCGGTGGTGGCATGTCAGACGAGCTCGAAGGTTTATTAGAGGCTCGCTTGACCGCTGCAGGCGAGACCGGCCGAGGGGCGGAACTGGAACCAGCGGTGGACGGACGTGAAAGTGAAAAGATAGAGTCGGTAGGTGAAGGCGGGGTCTGCTGCTGAGGTGTGAAGAGTGGTAGGTTGGCAAAGGGTGCTGAAGGGGAGTGAGTCAAGGGTGACAGCGAAGGGCGGCGGACGTCCTGGGGTAGGGACGCGGGGGAGCGTGTCTGCGGCGGAAAATAGGACCCTGCATGCTCCCTCTCCCTGGACGAGTCAGACGCACCCGAGGATCGTCTGCGGGTGGGCAGATCTCTGGCATGGTCAGACATGGGATGGTCAGGACTAGGGATCGACGGCCGGCGGCCTGGCAGGGCAAGGGCTGGAGACGGCTGTGGCGGCTGTGATGGCCCTGGAAGTGCGTATTCTGCTGCTGGCGAGGACATGAAGACGTGTCTCTCGGCCTGTTTGCCTGGGAACGAAAGCGGCGAGGACACGGCGGGCGGAAAGTAGCTGCCTTGGTCTCTGGGGAAGCCGTCGGCGGCAGAGGATCGTCTGCGCAGTGGCGTTGCGTGTGCGAGCTGTTCATTTATGCCTAGGGGAGACTGCTCAGGGTGCAGAAGGTGGGAGAGGGTGTTGGGGCCACGAGGCGTGGTCGGGGTGAAAAGCGACTGGGAACTAGGCTCCGCGGACGGTGGCGGATCATCGTTCAAGAGCATGGAGAGGTGTGTGGCACGGCGTGTGGCGGGGCTTGGAGCAGACGTCGACTCTGAGCTCGAGGACGTCGGCGATGGGTTAGGCAGCGTGCTCGGGGGCAGCTCGAGGCGGAAGGGCGGCAGCGGCTTGCTCTGGGCGACGGGCGAGTTGAGCACGGCATCGCGCACAGGGTCGAAGGCGGGCATCGTGGCGGCAGTAGAAAGAGCCCAGAAAGCAGGAAAGAAAGAAGATATTAGGAGATGGAAGTAGGCTACACACGGCCGCCGCAGCTGGAGGCAGACCGACCTCGCAGTAGAAAGCAGAAATCGACGCGGGCGGCTCGCAACTCCGCGCGTGTCTTTGCTCATTGACACGACCACAACATAGGCAAGTCCATCCGCAAATTATCTTGAAATGCCGCAGCTACTCACCGGATTAGCAGTGACTAAATATATTTCTGGCATTGATCTCGCCCGTCTTGCGTCATAGAGCTTACAGCTGCTCTGCCCGATAAGACATGATTTCGAATATAAAAGACCCACTGACATAACTCTTGCTACAACAGCCATGTCTTCTACCAGAATTCCGCTCTTACTCGTACGTCTGCGTGTCAACGCTTATTATTCGATCCTGACCCGTTACAGGGCGCGGGTCTTATGGGTCTTCCTGGCAGCGGCGCCAGGTTCACCGACGTGCAAGAGGTGCAGCAATGGGTCAACGTCATGGTACAGCACGGCCAACCCTTCATCGACTGTGCGCGTGCGTACGGCGGTGGTACTGCCGAAAAGGTACCCAGCCCGAAACCGATCCTTTGGCATATCTCTGACCATCTTACAGCTGATTAGCCAACTGGATCTCAAGGGGGTGCGAGTGGACACAAAGATAGCCCCTCTTGCTCCTGGCGACTTTGCGCCTGCGAGGGTCAAGGAACTAGCAGAGCTTTCGCGGGAAGCTCTAGGTCCCAACATCAAAATTCGCGTCTTTTACCTCCATGCCCCTGACCGCTCCGTCCCTTTTGAAGACACCCTAGAGGCGGTTAACGACCTCTACAAAGAGGGCCTCTTGTACGTTTTGAATCGGCCCGAGGGTATGTATAGAACATTTGCTCATGTACATTATATAGTGAGGAACTCGGACTCAGCAACTACATGTCCTGGGAAGTCGCCGAGATTGTCGGGATATGCAAGCGGCGGGGCTTCGTCGCCCCGACCGTGTACCAGGGCCAGTACAACGTCCTGTACCGGACACCCGAAGACGAGTAAGCCCCTTCACGCTCTTTGGTCTTCGGTTCACTGCAGCTGATCTTGGCACCGCAGACTGTTCCCGTGCCTCCGCAAATTCGGCATCAAGTTCGCCGCGTACTCTGTCCTCGCGTGCGTAACTCACCATATTGCTATTACACCCATCCACGCAGACCTAACGCGCCCACCCACAGCGGCGGCCTCCTCACCGGCAAGCTGCTCGGTGCGCCGCCTGCCCCGGGAAGCCACTTCGACCCCAGCTCGCGCGTCGGCGCACTCTACACGCAGCGCTTCGCGCACGCCCAGGCCGCCGCGAAGCTCCTCCGCGGTTTCGCGAGGAGACACGATCTGGCCCTGATCGACGTCGCGTACCGCTGGCTGCAGCACCACAGCGCGATGGGCCCCGAAGACCATGGGATGATCGTTGGCGGGAGCTCCGTGGCACAGATTGAGGAGGCTGTGGTGAAATGGTACGTAGCGCGTTGGGTGGGTGGTGTGGTGTGGTTTGTGCTGACTCGTGTTTCTGTGCATAGTGAACAAGGGCCGCTGCCAGATGATTTGGTCGCTGCGTGCGACAAAGCGTGGAAAGCAGTTAGGGGCCATGCACCTGGATACTGGCAGTAATTGAGCTACACAATCTCTGCTTATATTGTCCGCTCTCGCAATACATCAAGGTGGCGTTTCAAAGCAGATTAGCACGAGTATACGATACGTCTTCTGGATCTGCTCTATCTCTGTGAAGAAAAGCAATTCTGAATTCCATTCCCACAATGTGTTTTGATATTTCGTGAGGAGCTCATGTTCACAGTGTTTCTATATGCAGCGTTCTCAGGCTTGCGCCACACAGGTACAGTAGCCTTCTTCGTCGATGAGAATTTCGCTCATTAATGTCGCGATAGCAGTGTCAATCTACCACGACAATACGGTGAAGCTTCCCGATGAACCCCGGCTGAACCGTTCACCTCGCATCTTGTGACTTTATGACTGCACACCACTTGCGTCATGCAGTTACCGTGGCCGGGATTTGCTTACATTGTCCTTTTTCTCATGCAGGGGACGCGCAGTCGACAATGTATAAAAGCATGGGCACCGACATACCGATGCTCGAACACATACTCTCTCTCTGCGCTCCATAGCTATGTCTCCTGCTCGGATTCCTCTCTTGCTGGTACGTTCTACTCAAAGCACATCAACAGAACGGTTTCTCACGCCCGGATACTGTAACAGGGAACAGGCTTTATGGGCCTACCAGAAAGCGGCTCCAGACACTCCGACGCCGCAGAGGCCCAGCAGTGGGTCGACCTCATGGTCCAGCACGGCCAGCCCTACATCGACACCGCGCGCGTATACGGCAACGGTACATGCGAGAAGGTACACCGAGCCCATAATCAACCAAAATAACGCTTCTGACGATGCTCTCGCATCCCACAGTTGATAAGCCAGCTCGACCTCAAAGGCGCGCGGGTGGACACGAAGGTCGGCCCGCGCGAGGCGGGCGACCACGCTCCCGCGCGTCTGAGGGAGCTGTTTGGGCTCTCGCGGGAGGCGTTGGGGCCGGGGATCAAGATCCGCGTGTTCTACCTCCACTGGCCGGACCGCTCGGTGCCGTTCGAGGACACGCTGGAGACGGTGAACGAGTTCTACAAGCAGGGATATTTGTGAGTGCGAGTTTGTCTGGCATTGCGCTACGGCATGTGTATTATTCACGTTGTGGTTTAGCGAGGAGCTTGGGCTGAGCAACTACGTGGCGTGGGAGGTCGCCGAGATCGTCGGGATATGCAAGCGGCGGGGGTTCGTCGTGCCGACGGTGTATCAGGGTGTGTACAACGCTATGTATCGGGTTTCTGAAGCAGAGTAAGCTTGTCCGCCAAGTCTTCGGCCTTTTTCCTCGCCTCATGACTTCTACCCCAGATTGTTCCCGTGTTTGCGCAAATTCGGCATCAAATTCGCAGCGTACTCCGTCCTCGCGTGAGTCTCCCACTGCCCTTCACATCTCGAGGCCTCATTCACAAATTACGACATCCTCAGCGGTGGGCTCCTAACGGGAAAGCTCCTCGACGCCCCCGCGCCTCCGCCGGGCAGCCACTTCGACATGAGCACGCGCTACGGTTCGATGTATAACGAGCGGCTCGGGCACGCGGCGGAGGCGATCCGGGATATCAAGTCCGCCGCAGACGTGCACGGGCTGCACCTGACGGACGTCGCGTACCGCTGGCTTGTACATCACAGCGCCATGGTCCCCGAAGACCACGGTATTGTCATTGGGGGGAGCAATTCTGAGCAGATTGAGAAAGCGCTAGTAGAGTGGTGCGTCCTTACTAAATTTTCATGTTCTTGAATGTGTGCTGAGATATGGTGCGTGTAGTGAGAAGGGGCCATTGCCGGAAGATGTTGTTGCTGCTTGCGAAGAGGCGTGGAAGAAAGTCAGAGGTTCTGCGACACCGAAGTATTGGGTCTAAGCTAAATTGTATGCCACTTGTGCTCTCGTGCACATACAATCGATGTGTACCCGCGAGTACCGTTAATCCCATTTTCATCGACAGTGCCGTTCGATCGAGCCAACTCGAGCTTCAAGAACGAAAAGGCCCTCAGGTTAATTGGTATGCATTCACTTCATATTATGCGACGATTTTGCTGATCACCGGCTTTACATGACATGCATTTCCAGCCAGATGTGTTAATAAATGTGACGCCCCGTCGTTCTCGATCTTTTGATTGATATCATCTAGGTACCTGTCATTGAGCAGCCAGACAGGCTCGATCAGCGCAATAACTGATCGATGCACATAGCTGCCTGTCTTTACAGACGATAAACATAACGATTGCCATTTCAACATATGATACATGATGCCATACTCAAGTGCAGGCCGTGCTACGATTACGCTCTTATCAGTCATCGTCGTCAAAGTCATCGTCGTTCTCATCGGACCATCCCGCATCTTCCAGCTTGCGTTTCAGCTTCCGATATTCTGGGTCAGCCTCAGAATCATAGCCCGCCATGCTTTGTTCAATGGCGTCCAGTTGCTCTAATGCGGTGGGAGCCGGTCCCAACATCTCGCTGTCGTAATGTAGTTCAGTAGTATCTATGTCCTTGCCTTCAAGCTCGTACCTTTCGTACTCGTCCTCGCCCACGCCAAATTCCACTTCATTCTCTTCGCCATCCTCTTCCTCCTCGCTAATTTCTTCCCCCTCGTTAGTTTCTTCCCCCTCGCTAGTTTCTTCCCGCTCGCCAGTTTCTTCCCCTTCCTCTTTTTTCTCTCCTTCTCCTTGTCCCTCGCCATTTTCTTTTTCTTCCTCTCCTCCTCCTCCCTCTTCATCAGACACTTCCTTTTTGACAGTATCGACCTCAATAGCTTCTTGATGAACCGTCTCTTCAGTCGTTCTCTCGATCCTGACGACATTAGAGCCCTTGGACTCAGCGTTTGGATGGGCAGCTACAACCCCTTCCGTAACCGACGTCGTCTCGGGCTCGATGCTGTCATCAACCTGAGCTGATTCGACCACCTTTATGCCTCATGCAATTGGTCATCAGGATGATTATAATCAACGACTGGACGTACTGCTGTGGACACGATCGCATCTACGTTCGCAGGCTCGGTTGCCGCGACAGAACTGTCGACTAATCTGGCTCTGTGAGGGCTCGACGCCGCGTCATATGGTACATGACGGCTATGTGCATGATTTCTTTCTGCAGGGGCCATTGCTGGCGTACGTCCCTATATACTACGTCCCGTAGAGCAGCTGAAGGGCTAGTGGATAGAGGTACTAAGAAGCAAGGACGTTTGGCCTTCGCTAAATATTGAAAGCTCTTATATTCTAGCTTAAACCCGTGTCGCTCAGATCACGGACCCTATCGACGGTCGTACACCGCTTTTCGGATCTGCAGATTCACGGTGATGCATGTTATACATAGTACTCATCACATCAATCGCAAACGTCGACATCGAATATGCCCGCGTGATTGCAAGCCTCTCGAAGAACCTTTGAACCACCTCGTACTAGTTTACTATTATCACTAGGACTCATCTTTGGATGCATGTAAGCCGGATTCATTGTGTATCGAGCTATCACCAGTGTCCAAAAAGATACATCTGCGCTGAGGTTGCCAATGATAGTGTCTTCGATGGTTCTGGGCGACTCAAGACGACTTCATGTTCGAGGTGATGACTCTCGTATCAAGGCTGTTGAGTAGAAACCGGGCTCACTGGTGCCGGAAAGGCGTTTCTCAATATCGTTTCCAATGCGTAAATTTGGAATTAGGCGTGAAGCCATGAGATTTCTCAGCTTAGGATGCTGAATTAGAAACGTATAAGGCGAAAAGACGCGGCAACGTAAGTAGCATATATGTATATACTGCTGAAAGTGGCGTTTGTCGCTTCAATGTGAGTCAGGCCAGGAATGAAATCTATACTATCAGCTATCGGACAACACATCAAAATGCGACCCTACAATTGCCACCTCAGGCCGATGATCAGCAGAATCGTCAACACAAAAACATTATGATTTTAACATGAACGTCCTCTTTCCCGGATCCCTCAGACGGTCCCCGGGCCGCAAATTCGGCGTCAAATTCGCAACGTACTCCGTACGCGTCCTCGCGTGAGTCGTCCAACGTTTGCTTCCCCACACCTCATTCACAAGTCATAACATCGTTCCCAGCGGCGGGCTCCTGACGGGGTCCCGCGCCCGCGCCGGGCAGCCACTTCGACATGAGCACAGTGCGCTACGAGCGGTTCGGACACGTCGCGGACGCGTACCACCTGCATCACAGCGCCATGGGCCCCAGCGACTATGGCATCGTCATTGGGGAGAGCAACGTTGCGCAGATCGAAGACGCTATTGATGAAGTGGTACGTTCTTGTTTTGTGTTTTTGGATTATGCAAGGTGTGGTAAGATGAGATGTGGTGTAATGTGGACTGTGGACAACGCCTATTGCTGGAGGACGTTGATGCTGCCTGCGAGGTGTGGAAAAGGGTCTCCAACACCGAAGTATTGGGCCTGAGCTAGACTTTGCTCATCTCGTGCTCTCGTGCATGTATATATCAACGTACATCGCGCAATCTGACGCACCGTTCAACATCCAAGTAAAGGTCGAGCCTCCAATACAAGAACTGACGATGTGGGCTTCTTTTGGAAGATCCCGGATTCTAATTTGTAAGTGGTCTCGCGCATTCTGTACGGTCTCTGCTAACTCCTGGAATGCTAGGGTTGTCGAATTACCTATATTTCATATTGTACCCCTTCTCTCAGATTCCCTTCAGGCTTTCTTCAGGCACCTAGGCAAATGATGAGATCTACACCGATCAGCTCGGCGCGTCTCCATATCAGAATCCTACGGACTGTAGTCACCTACTTCCGCGACCCAGTTACTGCCAAGCTCGCCCTCGATGTCCTATGCAAGCATACGGATTCCGTAGGAAGTGATATCTCTGTTCTCCCATATCAAATTACTTGGCTGACAACAGACAAGGATCTGACTTTGATAGACTGCTCTCGTAGCAACAATAATGCGCAACTCGTGAAAGTGTTCCGTTGACTGTCAAGCCTGTCTTCATGCGCGGGAACGATCTGTCCGACGCGTTCCTGGTAGCGCTGGTCGTGGAAGTTGCGTTTATCGATTAGGACCCTATATTCTCATGAATGGTCTACGCGCTCTGCAGTATCGTCCAGGATTTGCTAGTGATCTGATGTTGTAAGTACGTGCCGAATGTCGTCTTCATGGTACGCGGCTATCCTTCATGCGGATTGACACTGGCATAACAGCCTTCGTAACCCAGTATCCTGATATCACGATTCATAGCTGTAAAGTCTATTGCGCCACTAATAGGTTGTCTTGTTCGACAGATGATACCGCACGGAGACCATGCGGCTTTACCGTATAAACGTACTGCGTGAGGACGGTGCGTGTCCCCTGTAGCTTACTTCCCACTCATTTTGTTCCCTCGACTAAGGGCATTCTGTAGACTTGGCAAGATGAGCGACGCTACTCCGATGACGATGACGCCGTCCCAGTATACTGAGACGGCTGACCATCTGTATGTGACGACTGACTCAATTTCGTATGTCGTGCTGAGGAGGGCGCTTTCTAGTATGGCCGCCAAGATTTATTCGTTGGCTGCATGTGGTGAGTTTATCACTATGCTTTGATCTGTTCATTGCTGATACGATGGACAGTGATGCTGTTCTACGACATCGTCTTAACATTCGGCGACGAAGTTGAGAAAATCTGGAAGCAGCGTTTCACAGGTGCTACATTACTCTGGTTTTTGGTGAGGCTTGTGTTGGCTTTCGTCATATCCTCGACTGAATCTCGTCTTCAGAATCGATATCTTAATCCACTCGGCTATATTGTTGTGATCGTTTGTGGGTGCATGTTGTCTCCAACGCCAAGATGTTGTGTTGAATCCATGTCTTAGCGTTCCACCAACAATGGCCTGTGGACGTATGCAACCGATACATCTTATTCCCTGAGGTCTTAAAGACAATTACAGATACCGCCATCGGAGGTCGGCTGTTTTCCGGAATCTGACTCATATATTGCTATGCTGATCGGACCCTCTGCCAACCTAGTGATCTTTATTCTGCGCTTATACGCCATTTACTCAAGGAGTCATATAGTACTGTTTACATTCATTTTCTTGTTACTCGGGGAAATCGCAACTAAGATAGTAAGTAATCAAAACACATTCTGTTCTTCTATCATGCTGACCGGCTTGGTACCAGTGGTCCTTCACCGACGGTGTACCACTTCAACTTCCTCCGGGTGAGTAAACCATCCGAACCTGAAGTCGCTATGACGCTGATGTCCCTATAGGCCTGGTTGGCTGCATTCTAACAGGCCAATCGTACGTCTCCCCCAGTTGCGAGCCAGATGAATTCCTCAATGACCATGTTGACAGTGAAAAGCGGTTCATCTGGACTTGGGTGGTGGAGCTCATATTTGGTGCGTGCTAATGATACAAGTAAGACGGAGAGGGAAATGAACTTCTGACTTCGTATCCTAGATAGCTGCGTGTTCTTTGCCACGCTCTTTAAAGCCCTCAGCTTGTATCGCAGTATGGTGAACAGCACAGCGTCGGTGCTCATTCGTATAATGCTCCGTGACGGTAACGGTTTTGTCATCTGGAAGATCTTTAAAAACTGATGCGCTCTTGCCTTCTGCAGGTGTCATCTACTTCGCTGTAATCTTCGGCTCCAATCTCATCACCGTAGTCTTCCTTCTGGTACGTTGCAATCACTTTGTATCGGTCAGTTAGCTGATCATCGATTCTAGGTGGCGACTGTAGGGACATATTTAGCTCTGTTGCGCGATGGCTGACGATCTTGATTTGCCTTCCAGCCTGACATCAAAGCGATAAACGCTACTTTTAGCAATATGTACGTTTTCCATGTTTCTTTGTCTTACTTCTTCTGAACTAAATATCAGGCTGACGAGTCTCATGGTGTCACGCCTAATGCTGAATTTGCGCATTGGTAACGATATCGAGAAACGACTCTCCGGCACCAGCGGACCAGTCTTCCGCTCGACTGTGATACGAGATATCACTCCGAACGTGAATTCGCCCAGGACTTTCGAAGACACTATCATCGGCAATCTTGGCGCAGGTGTATCGTTTTGGGACAATGATGATGAGCATGAAGAAACTCAAGACTCGGACGATACCGTTATTGAGCTCACACCTCGGCACCCTTATACTGGCGGCAGCACATTTCATCATCCATTTGCTGCGGGTGCCGCCGCTGCGCCATACTATAGAGACTGGTGATACTTCGTATGTAAAGGACCCTACTTACATCTTTTGAATTGAGGAGTACAAGGCTGCACAGGGCCGCAAAAAGGGCTACTCGAGAGTAACTCGAGAGGCTGGTAACTGGCGCGTTAGATGATGACTTATGCGATTTGCGTAATGGGCACTTGCCACTGCGTCATACGTTTCGGTGCGGATCTGCAGACCGGGAGAGCGGTGCACAGCGTTGCCCGGTATTTTACAACAGGGGCTTAGGCTAGGACATAGGGGCTTTCAATCTAGTGCAGGCCAATCTTCCTTGCCTCTTGTTACCTCAGCCTGAGTCCGGTCTTCCACTTATTTTTCAAAGCGTTGCGCATCGGCGAGCAAAACAACAATGGCACCTGCAGAGAAGAACCATACACATAGCCGATATGAGCCCTACGATGCGGCATCAAGCCACCACAAGGCCAAATTGGCTGACAGTTCCGTCGCAGCAACTGAGCCTACAGCATATGATGTTGATACGACTGTATCCACTGTGGTATGTTCAACGGACAATTTTGACACTCTTAAAGATTAATGTGCACAATATCAAGGTGGTCGAGTCAACAGAGGTTGATAATAGCGTCGAGTCCAAGACAACGTTGATTACACAAGAGGTTGTGACCGTTGATTCAGATACTGAGTCAGAAGACTCAGATGTCGTCGAGATTGAGAACCCCGCTCTAGCTACGGCTCACCGAGAGATAATTGAGGTGGACCTGATTGGCGAGGAAGATGAGGAAGAGGGGATAGAAGGCGCACAAAACAACGAAGAGTATAGCGAAGAGGATGAGGAGGAGGAAGGGGAAGAAGACGATGATGAGGAAGATGTGGATGAGACTAGAGCAGAGGTCGGCGGAGACTGGGACGGTGACGATAGGTACGAATTTGAAGACAAGAACGTGCATACAGCTGAATTGTACTATGCCAGCGAGATGTGGGGTCCGAAAATTCCCTTAGAAGAAGAGTTGGACCTCATCGAGCAGAGCATGGCAGGGTATGATCCTGAGGCTGACCCGGAGTATCACGAGATGAAGCGCAAGTTAGAAGATGAAGGATGGTTCGATGCTCCTGATGAGGACTTTGACGAAGACTTTTACACTCATAGGTGGTAACGCGTATGTGAGTCCGGGACTGTTGTGTGGCGCGTCCGGGAAGATTTTCACTTATTAATATTTCGTCACGTACACCACTGCCAGTGACAATCGCCGTATTTCTCATCTGTAAGAATAGGTTAGCCACATAGAAATATTGATGGCCCTTCTAAACGCATGGACAGACGAGTCCGACAGCAGGAACGCCAGCATGAATATTTGAATGGCAGCGCTGTTAAATTTCTCAAGTATGCTTGAGATAGTCAATTCGAGTACGAGACATCCGAAGCGCAGCGTTGATTCTTTTTATCCTTGTGCTGCGCCCGTCGGTAGCATTCTCCTCGATCCGCTATAACGGAGAGGTTTTTTGATGCACCCGCTCGGTCTGTTACAGCGTCAGTGTCTCCTGAATGCACGGTGGTCCTGGTGTATGGATGGATGGAATTTCTTTAGTGGTCTATTGTGTGTTCTTCCCCCCCGCGGTTGAATTTCTGTTGTACCTGTCACTCAATCTGTAGTGTTAGCTCCCGTTTGGTAATAGTAGGCCTTAGTCCTCATTGTTTTATAGGCAACAGTTGTCTTCGTTAGTACTCATCCAGAAAATTAGTTTTTTGCGGGCTCTCGATATTTTCCCTTGTTGCGAAGTCTCGTCTTCGAGGGCGGTGCGGATAGCTGGGCGCGTGACCGTGTGACCGTCACTTGCCCTCTGCCGGCCTTGCATTTTTCAGGTAGAGTATTAGACGGCTGGTATATATACGCGGCCTGACCTTCAGAGATATTGAGATGTTTTGCGCAGAGAGAATCTGAACGGTGTCCGACGTTCAACGGACTCGGATTTACAGCCCGGGCCGTCTCGTCCGGGATCCATGCCAACGAGTATCCGGCTCGCGGCCCGTTGCCATGAGGCCTCTAGGCGCTAGCTACGTGACACGTGTATCCACAATTCCAACAGATCGAAGCCGATGGGATCTCGTCTGTTGTGCATCGACGGCGACTTAGATATTTTCTACTCCTTTGGATCCTGAAACCCATTACCGATTCCATCTGCTATCCATGACGGAACTCAATACAAAGTATATAATGAACGTACTCACCCAGAGCTCCAAGTGGTCTCCTGCAACGTGTCTCAGTCATGGCTTGGGTACACTTTCATAGTCTCAGCGATACACGTCAAGATTCCAGTACCTCTTTCATCTCACAGCCCGAAGGCTTCGAGGAGAACTATCCCTCACTTACCTACGCGACATACTCGGTTCGTCGATGTCTAGCATATCACACGCCCGTCGAGCTCACTAATGGGGTATCAGCCACCTTTGCAAGCAGCGCCCACATCATACAGCGATGAACACATATACACTGCATGTGTAAGTGACTCCTGCCACCACGCTTGGATAAAGACCATGCTTATACGTACTCAGGAGAACCATGTGCCATTAACAGCTCATCATGGGAGCAGTGATTTCCAATATGAGCTTCACGCCGTGCCGACTGCTGCACCTGTTTCAATCGTTACTGCTGGTTTTTCTTTACCCAATTTGCCAGTAAGTCGCTCTAACAACTCAGATAATAATGGTCTCATTTGGCGGTGCAGCCTCTCTCTGCGCCTGGCCCTCAATTTCCAAGCGCCGCCCCAGCTGTCACTGAAGTTGAACAATCTGTCACTGCCGAAGACACTGTAGCCGACAATGGTCCCGTGATCAAGGTCAGGAAGAATAAGATAGTCTTGGGGGAGCCTGCTATTGCCTTTCAGTGCATTGGACAAGATTACATACGTCTGAGCGACCAAATGCTCGAGCAAGACCTTCAGACTATGTACGATCCTGACTATCGAGGTTTCTTCGACGGACTTGGAGAGAAGATCACCTATGTGATCGTTGTGAGTACCCTCATAGACGCATTGAACGTGCTCGATGGCTTATAGTTTGGCCGATAGTTCCATAACAGATCAAGATTTGTGTCCAAGCAGAGATACTGCCGTCAAGTCTACCAGGGGGTGACGTATTATTTTACTCGCGAGCGAATCGCCCGCGAGGTTGCTGAAGTGGCTCAGGAGTTCCATAAGGTGTGAGCGCTCCGTGAGCTACTCTCGCCTACTAACTACGTACTACAGATCCACCCGGACTTCACTGAGGACGGCGTATTCCATGATTGGCCTGCGGGCTCTAGAGTGGATAATATGGCTTTAGTTGGACTGCGCAAAGTGTCTCGTGCATCCATTCAAATTTTTCTCAGGTACTGCCCTTCGTACCCATCTCAGATCTGACAAAGATTCCATGGCTGCCCAACATGCCATTCTTTCTATATCGAACGGCTAATAGGTAGTGGATACCAGTGCCAGCAACAGCGGTGTCTATCATGATACAATCAACAATATCATTCTTCTAACGCTTCGAGCTTGACTATCATAACTGACTTGTGAAATGGACCCAGATGATACGCAAGTTCATGATTGTCTCCCTTTCGTTCATTGGATGCTCCTGTGGAAGACATGGCTATCGGCGTGTGCGGCTCTGGTTATGTTCTTCTCACGTTGTTCGTAGAAGTCCATCTTCCTCCAATCGCAATCCTGGATACCTGCTTTACAAATAGGCGGGGACGGAAGCTATGTGAGGAAAGTCTCTATCCGCGAGGAAATACTAACGATTACATCTGTTATTAGCCAGCATGCAGGCGGTTACGGGTATCCTGTGTGCCGGCATTGCGCCTTGCCCATGTTCACTTAGTCAAACCTCCAATATCCTCCGTAAAGCATCCGATCAATCAAACGAGGACTGGCCTTACGATTTCGGACGCAACCCGTGAGGAAACCCTCCGTATTGGAGCTCATTTTAACGCCGTCTCCAAGATTCCGTGCTGTACGACAACACGTAGTGTTTGCTGCCAGACAATAGGCTTTACGCTCCTGGTGACCATGCGCTGACCATCAGGGGAGGCTTCTGTATCGACTGGGTAAAATGCATTCAAGCACCCCAACGAGCAGGCAGTGTGGCATTCACGCCATCCGTAAGCAACCCCGCTTCATTGTGGCTACTCATTCGGCTGGTAGGGTTTCACCAGGGTTCTTTCCCATGTCCATGGTCTACGTTGTATACAGATTAGGTCACCCTCTCTTCGACATCATCAGAAATTCGCACGTCCGATGCAAGTCGCTTGTCCTGCGCCTCACGGTCAATCACTCACATGCCGACCTAGTTTCCCGAGGTCGGCCAATGATTACTGGCGTTTAGTCTATAGTCAATATCTACCTCTCCGATCAAACATTATATTTGGAGCTGAGGCTGCTGAATATCTCGCATCCCTCAAGGCTAGCCAACTACGAGCTCTCGAATACCGATATTTTGGGTGTCAAAACTTTATCTCGGCACCCGGCTACAACAAACGCACAGCGATGATTAGGGGTGCTCCAAAAAGGCCCAGCAAAACTCCCGTCTGGCGATGTAATAACCGAGCGACAAAACATCTTCTGTATACGTTAAGCTGACATATTGCGGCGGCCTTCCTGCGGCGCCATGGTTCTCCACAGGACCCTTGAAGAGACGATCAGTTCAGGAACGCATGGTGTATGGCTCCCGAGCCGTCTGTACAAGGATCCAAGCGTCAGTGACGAGTAATCGCATGGACATCACGACCAGCTCTCGTAACCGCTACTTATGGAAGGTATGTGGCAGCTTAAAGCAACTTGATTATATCGAGGATGCACTGATTGACCAACCTGAGGTGATCTTCCTCTCGGCAAATGATCTGCTTACGCTGGATTCATAGACTTGCCGGTGGCGCTTTCCTGTCGATCTCCACGGGGTGTACGAGCTGGTTCAGAGCTGTGCACTGCTGACGCTTGGAACATTGCATGGCGCTCGATTACACGATCTCAAATTTACAGTCCCGGAACAAACGGGAGCCTACTGTACCGACCGGACTTGCGGCTTGCCTCACCCCGTCGGGGGATCTACCAGTCGTTCTTGTAGAGTGAATAGAAGACACCGATTTTAGCAAGACGATAGCTTACACCGTAAGCTAATGACTTATATCTAAGTTCGAGATTACTTGGCACCCCAATTATTTGCCTCGAGCCGAATAGCTATGACGCATGGTAGACAGACTATTGCCGACCGCCATGGCCCATGACTATGATGTGGGGATGGCAGCTAGGTCATAAACTCAAGATTCGTTCTCAGGCTATGCTCGCGATCGGATGGCACCAGCGATTATACCCTCGGAGCCGCTGACGGACCAGTACACAGCCAGTGAGTTGGTTTACATTTCTGCTAGCCGCTTGTCACGCTGAAAATATTTGAGGCACGAGCAATAAATCGAATCTAGTGCTAATTTCCCGAGTCCGGGATTCAAACGTTCAATGCACGGTGTCAATGGTAGGGCGCGGTCAATTAAGTGCACAATATATACCGTGGATGAATCATGTCTTATGGACGTCGTTACTACGTTGGATTCATCTAGTGATACTTACACGTTAAAGCTTCATCGGAATTGGAGGACACAGCGGCTACTCAACGAGTGTTGCAATCCTTCCACTCCAGTCGTATCCCCTACCGTATGCAGATCGAAGAAGTAAGCTACACGAGAAACGCCATCGTCTGATAGCGATGCCATGCGGATCGGTAGATCATATCTACAGGCCATTGTTGCTTTGACCGGGACATCTACCAGCACATTGATCTCCAGGCTAGATCCCTAGGAACATAGGCATCGTGCCGTTGGCATCCACAGTACTAGCAAACGAGTTGCAGCACGCGGACGCATCATCAAGTGTACGCCTCTCGATGCTTGAGAGCAGCGCTGAAGCTTGTTAGAAAGCTGTCCTTCATCGGGAACGGTCTGCCGCCATGATACAGTCATTCTCGGACCATTCGCGTAATCAAGCAGTATTATGAATCAAGATCAAGAATTCGCTGTTTGTTACTTGTGCCCATGCTACAAAAACACACAGTATCAGCTCGCGAGCGCGATCGAATACACAGCCGGCGATCACTGAGGTAATCTTCATTCCATTCGCAATCATTTTCTTTGATAAGCTATACATAGAACCAACGTACATAACGTCTTGCCACAGTTGACTCGGCCCCGGTCCGGCGGCCAGTTCCGGTTGCACTTCCGGAATCGCTGCACGCCGTTGACCTCGTAGTCGCGGTAGTCCATGAACTCGACCAATTTATCTCTGCGGCGATGCTGTTAGATACGTTCCACTTTTTGAACGGCAGATAACACTTTCATGTCGATCTCGGATATATCGTCGCAGAGCATCTCTCACTCTCGCTCATCGGGGGCGTGGACGAGGCCCTATGGCACTAGTTCGCTGAAGTCAGGTATCAACGTCTTGAACTGCTCCCCTAAAGGACGAGCAATACAATATTTGATGACGCTGTCAGCATTTCCTTCTTGATATTCTTGTTGAGAAGTCTTGATCTCCATATTTAGTACGTTAAAGAACTATTAAGTCGCCAAAGGCTAGAACGTGGATGCAGCGTGATGTCCGGGCCACAAAGATCTTAGTGTGTTTTTCGTGGCACTGTCAGCGCATTCAACCAATCTTAAGAACCCTGCATGAAGATAACCGCGAAGCGCGAAGGAAGGAGAAGAGGAAGAATGACATGAAGACACAGAAAAGATCAGTGGCAAACAAGTTACGGATCAATATGTTGGAGAACCTCATGAAGGGTATGTGATGGTGACTTGAAGGGCATTCAGTACACTCATTAAATCGATGAGAAAGCGATCGTACGTCCCGTACCGTGATTCTCGTGGTCTCACGGTATTCGATCGAACACGTCTTATACGAAAGCCATCCGAGAGCGTCGACCTAAGAAAATCAAGTAGCTCAACCTATAGGAGTAATTTTAAGCCGTTTACATCTTGAAGCACAACCATGGCAATGTGCAATTCCATGCAAAGGGACACCACCTAAATGAACTCATCGCTGAGCCGCACCCGACGGAAACGGATGCTACAACGGAGACTTCTGAAGCTCCGATGGTGCTGGATGCAGCTCTGAAGCGACCGGAAGATTTAACGCAAGACATACTAGATGCTATGCACAAACCTAAGCGGCTGCAGAGGAAACGCGAAGCCAACAAATGTTCGCGTACCACCGCCTCCACGACCAATCCATGCCGAGACTTGATCGCAAGGGGGGCGTGTGTGGATGAATTGCGACAAGATGAAGATATCGGATCTGTTTCTTCCGGTCTTCTCTCCTTGTATGAGACATGCAGGTTACAGTATCGCCGGTCCTCCTCATGCGGCGCCACGTCAAGCATATACTGCGCCAAGTGGCACACCCCACGTCGATCCACCAGCCACATGCGCGAACCTGTGAAGTCCATTCATGCCATACGGACTCGGGAGTTGTCCACCTCCTACCCTCACACGCCGCTTGCGTCAATGCATCATACGCCGTTGATACGGTACTCTCAACTTGAATACTCACGGCGGTCCCCCTAACCCTTAAGCTTGGCGCCGTCCTAGCACCATCGCCATACACTGGCGTATCGCCTGCGTCGGTAATAAAAGTATACCTTGACGAAAACGAGTGGTTGAGAAGATAGCGGACGACAACAATGCAGTCATGCTCACTGGGATGTGGCGCCGCCGATTCGGAGATGCCGCTGTCTGCCGAGCGCTTGAAGACACGACTATGAGGCTCTATGAGGCGATTC
Source organism: Pleurotus ostreatoroseus (assembly GCA_005298045.1). NCBI lineage: Eukaryota > Fungi > Basidiomycota > Agaricomycetes > Agaricales > Pleurotaceae > Pleurotus > Pleurotus ostreatoroseus. Next base: position 64,818 of record SWBT01000369.1, on the reverse strand, counting down.
CGAAGCGCTCAGATTCGAATGGTTGTCGTAGCCGAGTCATAAGGTACATGCTGTAGGAGCAATGGAAATATGCATGCCAAGTTTCTAAGGCAAGTTTGGAAATGCTTCATAAATCGAAGCATATATGGATATCATCTGTCACAAAAGGGTGTTTCTTGGAATATGTATCCGTGTGTGAAGTGAATATATTCTCTCAGGTTTTGAGAACTCCTTTTGCGGTCCGAAGATTTGGGGGCATCTGAGTCGCAATCTTGAGGCTGTAACGATCCCTGTCGTGTTTGACACCTTGTACTCGGATGTGACATGTGACAGACGGAGTGTTTCTCGGCTGAGAAAGCAAGCCATCCATATAGATTGGTGCGGGGCGTATGTGGCGGCTATAGAAATTTATGTGTATATAATTATCCAGTTAGAGCACTGAAGTCGGCCCACAGTGACCGCCACTATAGACGTAGGACAAGCATTGATGTAAAATATGACTTGGGCAGGAAGTTACCAAGTTATTACTTAATCGGTTCTACTGCTACACCGTGAACACAGAACCACCTACTTAGTCACCCCACTAGGCTGCTGTGCTACCTACGACAGCGGAAATCATCCGGACAGATGGGTGGCAATTGACAAACACCTAATATACGGAGAGAAGATTGAGGGTTACCAAGAACTTGATTGATATCTGTGCATATCGTCCGCCTCTCGAATGCGTACACGGATCTGAGTCCTGACAGTGACAGTCTGCCAGCAGGGATGCTATGGAATATATCTAAGTTATCTCATTCCTCCAGAGCTTATTGAGAACGGGTAACTATCTAAAAGAAGTACGAAGGTCTGCCTTGCGACACATTGAGAGAGGGAAGATCATCATACTTAGGTTGGGCAAAAAAAAAACCGGCTCGACCTCCACGAACGTACATATGTTGGAGCGTATGAGAACGCAGTGTTAATTTTGTTGTTGTGTTTCTCGCTCAATCGGTAGCTGCGGTTCCGGAAAGCGGATGCATAGCCTGAAACGTCTGGAGTCTATGCCGTTAACCCTGATAGTACTCAGCGCTGGTCGGTTGACGAAGACTCGCGCAGTACAAGACGTTCGCAGGGCCTCCTGTATTCGGCGTTTACGTGATTGAAGCCAGACGAAGGTCGCTCGCGTTCCGGCACAAACATGTCCGGGATCCGAGTGATCCCAAGAATCCAACACACAGGACTCATCGAGCTCTGTTGGCATGCTTCGCTCTACAGCAACTCCAGGCTTCGACGCTGTCTTGTAAACATTGGCGTTATTCGAGTTGAAGCCTCGTATGCGTACAGTAAAGGATCTGAAATATATCAGTACCATACTGAAGTTCATGAATGCCAGAGTATAGTACCAGTCATGATCAGTTAGAGCCGTGATAAATCGTTGTTTTCATGAGTGACCAGTCACGTGTTCGGCCTGGTACCAAGTTGGCGCCCACCTACCCCGATGAGATCTGACTACTCGTTGTTTACCGGCAAGTACATGTCTCCTGCTTGCTACTTACTAGTATCCTTAGACCCGCCACCTTTTTCATCTATTATCTATGGCAAACAAAATTGTGAAATAGTATATAATGAGGGCACTTGTCGTTCCGAAATCACCAGCACCCCCACTGACGTGGTTCAGCCATGGCTTGGATGCACTCTTATAGTCTCGACGGCACCCCTCAAGATCCCAGTAGCTCTCTCATCCCTCTGTCTGAAGACTATGAGGAGAATTTGGCCTCATCTGCCTGGGCGACACACTCGGTTCGTCCAATATACAGCATACTATACGTCGGTTGAGCCCAACATTCGGTAACAGCCTCTTCAAGCCATGTCTACATCGTCATACAACGAAGAATACATGCATGCAGTATACGTAACTAACCTTCGACACCACCTCTCAACAATGATCATGCTCACGGGAACCTTTCAGGAAACTGCTATGCCACTGGAGGTTCGTTATGGAGATAATGGTTCACGATACGAGATGCCCGTCGCATCGATTGCTGGATCCACACCCACTGTTACTAATATTCCTTCCTCACCCCCTCTTTCAGTAGGTCTCTTTAGCAGCTCCGAGACTGATTCGCTCATCCTACTGTAGGCGCTTGCTGCGCCTCCATTCCAGCTCCCGAGCGTCGCACCCGCCGTCACTGAAGAGGCTACACAACCTGTTACTGCGACTGGCTCTGTTTCCAGCGACAATCCCGTCATCAAGGTCAGGAAGAATAAAGTGGTATTGGGGGAGCCTACTCTTGCATTTCAATGCAACGGACAAGACTACATACGGCTGAGCGACCAAATGCTCGAGCAAGACCTTCAGACTATGTACGACCCTGACTATCGAGGTTTCTTCGAGGGACTTGGGGAGAAGGTTACCTATGTTATCGCTGTAAGTGCCCCTATAGACACGTCAAACGTTCACAATGGCTTACAGTTTGGCCGTTAGTTTCACCGCAGGCCAAAATTTGTGTCCAAGCAGAGGTACTGCCGTCAGGTTTACCAGGGAGAGACGCTGTATTTTACCCGCGAGCGAATCGCCCGCGAGGTGGCTCAAGTAACTCAAGATTTCCTCCAAGTGCGTGTGTTAAGTCGATCAATCTCATGTATTAACCACGTCCCACAGACCCATCCAGATTTCTATACCGATGGTGCTTTTCATGAGTGGTCTATGTTTTCAACCATCGAAAACATGGCCTTAGCCAGGCTGCGCAAAGTATCCCGTGCATCCATCCAAATTTTCCTCACGTACTGCCCTTTGCCTCCTACACAGATATGAGTGCAAGACTGCCGATTCCGAGTATGACATCCTCCCGTACCGAGCGATGAATAGGTAGTAGATACCAGTGGTAGCAGTGGTGTCTATCCATAACGCGGCTATCTTTGTTGTTTTCTGCTGCTTGAGTTTGACAACTATGACTGACTTGTAAATTAGAACCAGGTTATAAACCAGCTCATCAGGCTTGAATCATGTGGTTCATCAAGTTGAAACCTCTGCAGCGCATGACTTTCGTACGTTCTGTCCGAGTAATGCGCAGGAATTCAGCCCGTATCAATCTGTAATCGCCGTTCTCAGTATTTCCCCACGGATCGAATGGTCTAAATTCTATGCGGGCTGGGTCTTTCTTCACCGACAACAAACAATGCTTATGATTGCTTTCGATCAGAGCGCATCCCGTCGCGGATAGCGATATTTCAATAGGTCAATTTCCAGTAATCCGTCTCAAAAATTGATAAGTCGTCAGACCATGCGGTCTTTGGACGCGCATGACGGGGAAGGCTTCCATACAGGAGCTTCTCTAACGCCGCCTCCAGGGTCTTTTCCAGGATACTTTCCCATGTCCGTGGGCCGCTTTGTATACAGCCTAGGTCAGCCTTTCTCTGACATCACTCTAGGCACACCGCACACCTGATACAAATTTATTTGTCTCGCGCTTTAGGCTAATTGCCCACATACTCATCCAGCTTTCTGGGGTCAGCCAATGAGCATCTGTGTTCGGTCTCCAGTCAGCAGCTTCCTTTTCATCGAATGTAGCGTCTGAAGAAAAAGTCTACAAGGACCTGCCGTTCATTGGGTTTAAGCTGATGAAACAACTACCAACCATCAACAACCGAGGCGTCGGGGTATCAGAATCCTGTTCTAAGCCCCTGTGGCAACGCCCACGGAACGATAGTCGACGACGTTTCAAAGTGTTCTGATTAGTCTTGCTTGGTGATGTAATAACCAAACCGACGCCACGTCGGTTAGGTGCGACACTCATGCACTGGCAAAGCTGACATACGGCAGCCTTCTCGCACTTTGATTCTCCACAGGACCCTTGACAATTGTACAAGACGATCAGCGTCAGAACGCGCGGTGTATAACTCCGGAGTCGTCTATGCAAGAATACAAGGGTCTGTACTTCCGAGGTTCTCATGAACATAACGTTTGGCTCTCTTCGCTGCGGCCTATGCGGGTTGTGCAGTAAGCAACTTCTTGATCTCGCGTACGCGCTGAACGACTAACCTGGGGTGATCAACGTCTCTCTAAATGGGACGCCTGCATTAGTACACAGGCTCTAGACTTTCCGATGGCTCCTTTTCGCTCTCCAAGGTGTCAATGACCATAGCGATGTGCGCTACCAGATATCGACCTGGCACCATGTCTGAAGTATACTGGCCCAAAACGGACGAGATGCTACGACAGGACCCGCCTCATTATTACGGATGCTCTTCCAATCTTATTGATGAATGGAAGATGACCCACCATTGCGCACAATACGAGTCCAGGGCTTGCATCCCGCCGCGTTGTACAAGGACGGTCTGTTTCCATGTCCGTGATAAACGTCATGAATGTCTGCTACACGCTAATTTATAGTTCGTAGTCTGTAAATTTCCTGCTGTCAAGCCCCATAGATATTTTACGGCCCAGAGACTACGAACTCAGTCTCGATCCGTACTCATGATCGGAGCAGCGACTACGCCGTCGGAGCTGCTGATCGACAAGTACATGGCCTGTATGTAAGTCGACAGTTCCCCCAAAGTTACGAGCACCATTAATAATGTTGTAAACCTGTGATTCAGGCACGAATAACAACTTAGTCGTGGTCACGATGACCTTCGGCGTCCAGTGTCAGTGATGAGGACAGATGGCGCCCGTCACAGTCCAAGAAACCATACATCCCTTACGTACTATCCTGGACCATTATCCAGGCTCTGTGCCGCATAGCCTGCACTGCAGCTTGCCAGGACCAAAGTTGGGCCGAGCTGATCAAAGTAGTACGGCCAGAGAGCCGCTGATCTTATCAAAACGTACAACGTACAGCCAACCGCGAATTTAAGGATATCAAAGCGTAGCGCGCTATACTTGTGTGCTCAGTCGCCCGCTTTGCGACTACAGTCGCGTGCCTTCCCGTGATAATGGGAAGGTAAGTTGGAATTCAAGCGGCAGTGCATACTCAAACTTTTAAGGCTGATGAAATTAAGGGCTATCTCGACCGCCGACTGGTTTATTTATATGAGTTTGCCGTGATTTCGGCTGAAACCCATCCATGGGTATACCGAACAAATCCTGCGATGTCGAGGTCTACAAGGGGCGCCACCGCCTACGGTAGCACGACTAACGCGTACGGCGGCTCCGGGGCGTCAACAGTCTAGCGCCAGAAATCTTTCATCAAACAAGACCACAGCCAAGAACGCACCTTTCGATACTGGTGTACACGCGACAAACACGCAGCATCAACCCGCAAGCGCGAACAAAGAGTTGGCGGTCATCAGTACAATTTCTATTCGAAGCCCGCGGTCATGCCGTGAACTCCACGCGGTGTGGCGCTGAGTGTCCTTGTTTTAGGCTGCAATATACAGAACCCGAATATTGAGTTGGCATGCTTGAAGCTTGAAGCCTGGTGGAAGGACGAAGCAAAACGTTGCTTGAGCCATGGTCTTACGGACCGCAGATATTTCGAAGACGTAATGAATTCCGAGAGAAGGCGGAAGCAAAGTGATAAACAAGTCACATAGACCGTACGTACGACTGTGTGTATGTACAGCAAGGGTTCGTGGCGGTAAGGTCATTCGAAAGGGAAGGCAGATGACTGGGGCAATGGAAACGGAAGGAAAAGGCGATGAGCACATGAGTTTGAGCCAGCGGATATTAAAGGCATGCGTTGCCAATGGAAGATTCGTACAATTACAAGGTGGAAAAAGATAAGATGTTTTCGCATTCGCGTGGGGTTGATAAGTATGCTCGCGGCAAGAAACGAGGAAAACATGCGTTCTATAGTTTATTCTTGTCCGAACCCGACGGTCTCTCTGCAAAAAAAAAAGAAGTGATTCACAAGTCAGTGCAAAGTCAAAGAAGATGAAGACCACATGTACGCACTCGACCGCAAGCGTGAGCTTCTGTTCGAGCGTCGCATAATCCTTGTACGGCGGAAGGTCTATGCGGTTGAAGCACGTGTGACTCTTGGGCAGCTGGCTTGGATCGCCCGACTTCTCGATCGTGAACCGCCGGGGGCCATCTGAGCCCTGTAGGTCCTTGAAGCCGTTTACAGGGATTCGCGACGTGCCCGTCGCGAACTGCAGCAGGCGCGACTTGCGCTCCGGCGGCCAGCTCCGGACGCACTTCCAGAACCACTGCACGACCTCGTCGTTGACCTCGTAGCCGCGGTAGTCCGTGAACTTGGCCCAGTCGTCGCTGCAGCGATGCCGTTAATTGACTTCGAATTTTGGGGGTGATGAATGACACTTACACATCGATTTCAGACATACCGCCGATGAGCAGCTCGAGTTCGCGCTCGTCAAAGACGTTAATAAGATCTTGCGGGATCAGCTCGCTAAAGCCCGACATGAACGCCTCGAACTGCTCCTTCACACGACGGGAAATACGGTATTCGACGACGCAGTTGACATATTCTTTCTTGTTGTCCTCGGTGACAGGGACGTCGGCTCCACCGGCTTTAAGCTCGACAGTGACCATCTCACCGAAGCGCTCCTCAGTCGTCGTGAACGTCTCGTCGATGACATCGGTGATATCATTTTCGCTAACAGACATGTCAACACGGGTGCATTAAATGACAGTCAGCTGGACTTACAGCATCCATGTGAGACCACGGTGCAGCTCGGCATCCACACTTTCGAGGTCCGCCAACGTGACCTTCTTCTTCAGGATCATCTTGTAGAACGCGGTGATGAAGTAGGCATCAAGGAAACGGCGGTGGAAGATACCGAGACCCAAGCAGCGACCGATGAACTTGAAGTAGTTCAAGTGCTCGGGGTTGACACCAGACGCTGGGTTTATTTGCAACGTGTAGTTGTCGTGCGCCGAGTACTCGAACAAGCAATAGAAGGGGTTGAACATCTCGTGAGAGAGCAGGAAGAAGAATTCACTGGACCGACGCCGTTCAACGTTTCACACGACGATCAAAAAGAAAAGTTACACACCGAGAAAGACCGCCGTAGTCCAGACCGTCCTCACCGTCGAACTTGATCATGAGCCGCTTCTTCAGATCATTGGGTGTTTGCCTCATGATCTCTGCGTAACTATCCTCAAAGATGTGGTTGCGGCGGACCTTGATCTGGCAGTTGCCCGGCTGTGCACGCATGGCGGGCTGGCTCCTGAAGTAGATGAGCTTGCGCCGGAAGTCCCGCTTGTACTGCGGCACGTTGGCGTCGAGCGTCGATGGCAGGCGCGGGTCGTCCCACGTCGTCGTCTTCGTGTTGTGATCCACGAAGTACACGCGCGCGGTCGACGTGAGCCGCATCTCCCAGCCAGACGGCAAGGGACCCAGCTGCGAGATCGTCTGCGGCTGCAGCGCCGTGTTCTGTCCGTTCGGGCCCATGACGCGGATGATCGTCTGGCGCCGGGGGTCGACCCATGTTGTCGTCCGCGTGTTGTGGTCGACGTAATACGGGCGGCCCTCGGGCGTGTAGCGCTCCTCCCAGCCTGCGGGGAGGGGACCCGCGCCCGCAGTCGTCGTGTTGTTGCTGGCGGCAAGCGCAGCCTGTGCCGTGTTTGTGGGAGCGACGGAAGGCGCCCGACCCACGCCGGCCTCCAGCATGTCGTCTGCCAGGATACGGCGGTTGTGCTGATTGCGCGCAGCGTTGGTGTCGCCCTCTTGTGCGTGAGTGTTGGCGGTCTGGTTGGCCGAGGGTCTGTTCCAAGTCGTGCTGCGAGTGTTGTGATCGACGTAGTATGTGCGACCGAGAGGATCAATGCGGCGTTCCCAGCCCTGAGGGAGAGGGCCGTATTGGTCTTCGTGCGGATCGAAGCCTCGCATCTGGGCGTTGTTGGTAGAGGCCGTCTGAGCGTTCGCAGAGGCGTTCGTGGCCGTCTGTGGCTGAGGGGAAGGCTGAGTGACGCCGGGAACGGAACCGGTCGACACCGGGCGAGGACTCGTGCTGGCCTGCTGCGAAGCATGCGCTTCAGGCTCGGCAGGAGTGGCTGCAGCTGGGATCGTTGGCGTAGGCATACTGATACGAGCGTTATCAGGAGAGTTGGCAGTGGCTGAAGAAGTACGGGAAAGGGAGGTATTCGGTTGGGCGGTTGGGCTGAGTGTACTGCCGCTGGGAGTAATTGAAACTGACGAGTTGTCGAGATTGAGAGCGCCGAGTTGACTGGTAGCAGCATCCGTAGAAGAAGGATTGTTTATGGGTTGGCTGATGTTCGTAGACAGATAAACAATCAGCTTTCCATGCACTACAAGATTATCGTTGGATTTCTTGAGGTCGAGCGTCAACATCTCTATAGGCGGCATGGATGAGCTGCGGATGAGTAAGAGGCAAAGGACGCACCATGACCACCGAGCTCCAGGTCGAGGTGGTCACCGACACGAATGTTAACTACACCGAGGAAGCCCTGGTCCCGCTTCTTGAACTTCCTCTGGTCGAAGATCTGAACAGCAATGACCGAAGATTCCTTGACCGTACTGAGTGGTGCAAAATTGATGGGTTCATTGCAAAGCGTCCAGAGGGCTGAAACCGGACTCACATATCGAAGCTCTCATTCCAGTAAGGGTTCAGTGTCTTCTTGATGACACTCGTAGTGTGCGTTTGCTCAGCATCAACAGTGATGACGGCGAACGGGTCAGGCAGGCGAAAGACCTCGCGCTTGGACAAGCCATCGGCCGCGACGACTGTGCATCATTTAGGTCAGGGTTTCATGGGCACAGACGACAGAGAACGAACCAGTGATCCTAATCTTTTTACTGGTGAATTACCAAGTAAGCAAGGGAGACGGAGGCGAGCGACGGTGGACGTACGGTGCGCCCTGAGAGGCGGACATGGCCTGAGACAGAAGTGCTGCTTTCTAAAGCGCAAAACTGAGGACGAGATGTCGGAAAGAGGCTGCTCGGGGATGGGAAGGACGACGAAGAGAGAGAGGAGCACGACGAGGAAGAGGTTCGGGCAGAAGATGAGAGACGACAGATGACCAACCGACTCCAGGCGCTAAGATACACAGCTTGCCCTTTTTCGGCACCAGCTAAAACGGTCGCACTGTTATTTGACCACTGGTCAGACGACCTGGAAGCAACAATAGGGGTAGCACAATATAGGACTCGCCAGTTCAATGCCCTGCAGGGAATTCTTGAACGACTGTGTGGCAAAGAGTATTTGGAGTACGCCTAGCCAGGAGCGGCTGCGCTCGGCTAGCGCATCGCATCAAGCGCTTAACGGGATACTTCGTTCGAACCCGTGCCCTATCACCTCATTTTATGACTGCAAAGTTGGATATTTTTTGAAAGGGCCAAAAACATTTTATAGCTGCAACTTATAAGGAGAAGAAAAAATATTTAGACTAAGCTCTAGACGACGCCAGCAGGACTCGAACCTGCGCCCCGAAACGGGAATTGATAGACTAACTCGATAATTCTAATCAATCGCCTTAACCACTTGGCTATAGCGCCTTAGGACAAATGGGTAATGGAAGATATATCGATGCAATGCATCGCAAACGAAAATGCAAAAGTGATTACGGTCTTCGAATCGCCTCTCTAATAATATTTATTCCACCTGACGAGAGCACTCTCCTTCACTATGGGAATTATTGTAATTTGTCGCCGTTCACAGGCGTCGTGCGGCGCGCGCGTGGCTGGGCGCGGTGATTGTTTTGGTTTGTTTTGATGCGCGACTGGGTACAAAAGGCGCGGCTGGCGAACTTGTTCTCTTCGTCTGCCTCTGTCTGCCATCCTCGCACCACCATCCACCGTCTTCTTCATCGGCGTGCTCGCATCCTATCGTCTTCTCGTTGCTGACCTGCCGATATCACTCAACGCTCCGTGATCCCTGTCTACGTCGCTTCCCCCCGCCATCCACGCTGCTCTGCCTGCCTTCAGCCAACACGACCACTCTCTAACCCGGAGTGTGTTTAACCCTAACGGACCTTCAAGCTCGTACACGTTTTTATTCTGCTCGGGCATTTGTTGTATCGGAACTGCCATCCTATGGGCGATAGGAGTCCTCTCGTTTTGGTTCGCTGGCCACCTGAACCTCGTGGTGTCGCGTTCCTATCCTCATCGTCGCACCGACTCACTCACTCCCAATGACTCTCTGCGGGCCTGTCAACAGGTGTCTTCGGAAAGCATATCGTGCTGTCACCGCTCCATCGTCACTACACACACAAACCGCCGCTAGCGCGTCCATCGGGGCCCTAATTTTGGTACGCATGGCCTGAATCACGTACACGCATAGAAAGTTCCTACACTTTCCTACGTGCAAGGCCTGCAGAACTACTAGGGGAGGACGCGTCGGAACGCGTGCGGTCGCGTAGTTTTCGATGGGTTGCGCGCTGTAACACGGTGTGCCAGAGACGCCTTTCCGCGGTCAATATGGCACCACCCGCACAGACGAGGGAGCCACGAACAGTCGCACGATGTACAGGAAAACGGTCACGCAGATCTGGGCTACATACAGACCCCATGCGGGTCATCTGCTCTTCACAATCGCTACTTCATAACACCATTTGATTCTTGCGGCCCATTCGTCAAAGGCAACCTCGACGAGAAGAGACCTCGGTTCCCAGACACATCTGCCTTTAACGAGCTCCCGTACAAGACGTGTGCAAGCCGAGTCTTTGACTCACCTTCCCGGGCGCGCGGTCACAGGGCCACACGTCCAACCCCGGCGGCGTTTGACGCGGCTTTCCGCCCGCCGCAGGCTGCTCTGCGTCGTGCGCTGCGCCCTTCCCAGGTGCAGCAACGGCGCGGAGATAGGAGTCTGGAAGCGCCGGCGTGCGCAGCGAAATCCGCATCGGCTACGCGGGCAGCAGCAGTATGGGCTCCATGGCGGTATCGGGATGCGCGTGGACACATAAGGGGACGCACAGGCAGGCGGCGGCGAAGGATGACTAGGGTGCAGGGTCGCGGAGGCGGTGAAGGCGCAAGGTGCGTTTGGCTTAGGATTGAGCTGACCATGGGCCTGGAAGCTCAGGCTGGCGGCGCGCAGCGCGGCCCCCAATTCCTGCCCTTCCGTTGACTGACAATACAGGAAGGCGGGCGGCGTCCACCCGCCGCGCGGTAGTAATCAGCTCTCACTCTTGTTCGACCGTTCCTGACCACCGTGTGCGGGCGTGCGGCCGCGCGTTGGGCGTGTGTCTGCGCCATCCTGGGCGGGCACGCCGTCCGAAGCGGTCCAACCCACGTCGTTCGTTATTCAGCCCTTGGTTTCGATTCGGTTCGAATATTAGGTGCGCCAAGACCCGTCGGGATGCCCAAGTGCCCAAACGCAGCCGCTCTTCTCGCGCCCTGTCCGCCGGGAACAGCTCGTCTCCCGTCGTATGCGCCCCTGGAGTGCCGATGACCCGCCAGACCGTGAAAGCTCGTCCGGCACGGCCCACCTGCAAAGGCCGCGCGTGCGCGGTGCGCTCGGTCCCTCAGGCTCCCGCCGAAGTCGCGTCGTCCTGCGGGAGGGCGCGACATGAGATTCGTCTCGGGTTCGGCGGGGGTAGACGTCCCCCACCGTGTGTGCGGGCGTGTAGTGCGACCAGACCCGCGCGCGTGCGGGCCCTGGCAGGTGTGAGCTGGCTGGACGGGTCTCCCCTACCTTTAGGCGGGGAGCGTCGGTCTCGCGATGAGGCGTCTGGAGGTAAGTATGACCAAGGCGAGTGGCGGGCAGGGTGCACGAACAGGAAGACGGCAGTGTGTGGGTGCGTGGGTGTCCTGGCGGCGAGCGGCCTGGCTGTACGCGCGCCGTGTCTCGTCGCACGGCGCGCGAGAAGACGTGGGAGGGGCTGTGGAAGACGGCGTTTGCTCAGGCGACACGCGTCTCCGCCGCCAATATGCACGCTCCTTGGCCTTTCACGAGGTGCGCACGGATGGGATGACGGACGGACGGACGGGAGTGGCGGAGGACCCGAAGCCTAGAGCACTAGGGCGATCCATGGAGCAAGGGCTGGCCGAACTCGCGCGGTGCGACGTATGTTGGTCCCTGGGCTTCGTGCGCAGGGATGGTGTCGCATGTGGGGGAAGGCGGCGTCGGTCCAGCTGCTTTCGAGAGCGTGCTGCGTCGCCGTCATGCTTATGGGCTTCCACAATTTTTTCCTTATGCACTTTCGCAGTGCTTGTTTACTACCGAGGGATCCCAGGCCAGGGTGTCGTAGCAAACAGTCGGAAGAGGTATACAGCACTCGACGTCAAACGTGTATCATTCCGCATGTAGCTACCTTCGTCCTGGGTAACACGAGAACCAAAGTGGTATATGTCGACAGTCGAAGTGAACTAGTAAATGAATAAACAAGAATTATGAAGCCGACTTAAATTACAATCCCAAGCATGTTGCACGACGAAGAGAAAATGAGAAAGGGGCAAGCGGTATGTACGGTCTTATGCTACCAGAGCAGCTAACCTTCGAAGGTGCGGTACGTTCAGATACGCGGGCACGTAGGTTTCGAGCCCCGAAACTTCTCTTGGTAGAGGCAGCTCGTATGGGCCGACTTCCTCCGTCTCGGGAGGGAGCAGTAGGTGGTCGTTACGGTCATTAGCATTCACGCGAGATGCGACAACGCGTAAGATGTCTTGTGAGATGGGTGTCTGCGTACAAGGTTAGACACGGTCATATGCCACATAATAAGAGAAACACGTACTTCGTAGTCAGCGACATAGTAGTTCATGCACATGCGTTGTATTTGCGTGGGTGTAAGCATCCAGCACACGTCATAGATGATCTCGATGTCAGCCGCAGTAGCCTGTTGATATAGTCAACATCCGATTCTCTGAATGCTCGGCGTGTACGTACCTTCTTCAACTGAAGCAACTTAGTGGCCTGCATCAAGTGCTCGAGTTGAAGAGTGCCTTCTGGCATATCGTGTGACTTGCACCACTCTTCTATACGAGTGATGTTGTACTGAATTTGCATAGCTGTAGAGCCATGGTCAGTACCGGTCGGTAAGTTAGCAAGACAGGACACGAACCTCGCTTCCACGACGAGAAGTTACGCCGCATGAGCAAGTCGTTGAAGCTAGTCACGCCGATGAGCTTGAGCAGCTCCGTTACAACCTGTTGTACGACGGATTCCTCCATGTAGTAGCTCTTCAGACTTCTCCAAACCTTGTTGAGCAGGTTCAGGATGTCGTCCATACTGTACGCAGGCTGTTGGTTGGAGCTCATTAGACGGTTGAAGAATCGTCCTCCGCCGTCCGTCGTGGTGAAGCCCGGTAATGACTGGCTCTCTATCAACGCGGGTATGACCATCTTGCCGAGGCGTTTCTTGGTCTCAGACATCCAGGTGTGGTAGATGTTGTATTCGAGACTATCAAGATCGTGCTTGACGACGGTGACTAGCCGTTCGTAGTCTTCCCACTCGAATGGTCTGACAGCGTTCTCTTCTCCAGGGCCGATGCCTTGAAGCATGTCGCTTTCAGCAACGCAGATGAAGGAAAGCATCTCGTGTACGTTAGACAGCCAGAAGATGCCGGGGATGATTGCGTCCTCGCCATTGAAAGACTGTAATTCTGTTAGCACAAAGAATATCAAACCTAAGTACAGTACATACCATGACATGAGACTGAATGGTCTGCATGACATTAGCGAGGAAGCGCTCGCTCTCTTGGATTAAGCCGTACTTCCACATCTCGTTCGTGATCAAGCTAATGAGGTTAGCAGGGAACAAGATCTCCTTGACCACTGGCGTGTTCGTGGTGCTGGGTGCGGGGATTTTAAGACCACGAATGAGTCCATCGAGCACATCTTCGTCCAGGTGCTTGATGTCCTGCATGAGACGAATCTTCTCCTCAGCTGGATCGTCGTAGATGTCGGCGAGGCCATTTGGTGCGCGGAAGCGTGGCATCGAGTCGTCTGCATTGAATGCGACAGACACTGCACGCGGGTTCGTAGCCTGGTTTTTCTTGGCCATCATCATGAGCTCGTCCACCGATGTACGGTTATCCGCAGGGCTGAATGCGTATACGCCCGCTGAACTGTGCCGGCGCTGATGAGAGCGGCCGTTCGCCACAACGCTGTTGCCGTTCGCGGCGCCCGCGCTTTGAGGGTCCTGTAGCCGCAGGTTAGGCGCAAATGTTGGCGAGTTGGGCTGGTCGGACCGTCCGCGGGTGAGGACGTTGAGGGCATTCGCGCGGTTGAGCTGCTCACGCAGACTGCTGACTTCATTCTTGAGCGTAAGGATGATCGAGCTGTCGTCCGTAGTGTGCACAGGGGTCGTATCAATGATCTTCTGTTGCGACTCGAGTTGTCCACTTTGGCGGATGACATCCTCGGTGAGTTTCAGGATGGTCTCCTCCTTCTCCGCAACCTTAGCCAGGACTTCTTCCAGCCGTCTCTCCACGTCAGCCTTCCTCTGCAGAAGCTCGTCACGTTCAGCAACTTCGGCCTGGGCGTCATTGAGGCTACTCTGCAGCTGCTTAGCCCGGGTATCCGATTCCTCGTAGCGAGTGGTCATGTTCTGCAGCTGTTGCTCAATCTCCCGGAGCTGTGCTTCGACTTGTCTCTTCTCCTCTGTCCGCCTCTGTAGTGACTGAGTGAGCTCGACGACCTTGTTTTCTAGCCTATACGAGATCTCCTTGAACTTGGACACAGAGCGAGCCTCGGCCTTGAGAGCTTTGAGCTCCTTGCGCGCCAAACGTCGACGAATACAGGACTGCAAGTACACAACATGCTTCACGTCTGTACGATGTCTTCTCCGAACAATACTGTACGCAGACGTTTCATCAGCGTTAATCGTGTAGGTTAAGAAATCGACGTACACGCCACGAAGCAAACTTTGTAGGGTTGTGACAGCATGAGTCTTCCGTGATTCCTTGTAAAGGCGACGTGCCTGAGCACCACGAACACCTGCAGATAGATTAGTGCATATTTATGAAGCACCTCGATTTGCACTTACGGCTCTGGAAAAGAATGATCGCTGTGCGGATATCCAGGAACTTCTTGCGCTGCAAGTATCCTCTCAACGCCGTCTGCAACTTCGTCGAGGCCGTCGTACGGCGCACGCCCTCCACGAAACGTTGTGCCAAGATGCCGCGCCACCAAGTCTGGATCTTGATTGTGGCGCGACGCAGCTCCTGGTAGCGCTTGACCGCCATCCGCCGCCGCATGTTCTTCTGTACGATCGTCACCAGCGCATTCAAACGGCCTGAACGCAACGACTCAAGAGCAGCAAGCATGCCTGCACGGAAGAAAATCTTGGTCAGACCAGATTGATACTTGTCGGGGTCATTTATCGTGCGCTCGAGAATAAGGTTGCAGAGAGGCTGCAGTTGAAGGTTCTGAATCATAGGAGCCCACTCGCTTGAGTGCACGAGCATGTAGTACCTACACGACAGGAATAAGCGAATTGTTGTTTAGAATGCACAAATGACTCACCGTTCAGCAAACTCTTCGTACGTCCATCGCGTCGGATAACCCGCGCAACTGATCCGAATAGTCTCCAACACACCACATGCCCTGAGCTGGCCCAAAACCTGGGATGGCGTGAACTCCCAAGCACGCTTGGCCTCATTCGGCTTAATACACCGGATGTAGTGTACGTTCGTCATCTTTAAAGTCTCCATCAAATTGTTCAGCGATGCCTTGAAGATCGACGCCTGTGTCGGTTTCTTCACTACTGTACCTGGCCGCTTTGGACCTGCCGTCGCAGAAGACATAAGGGACTGTCTGCCCGGATCTGGGATCATACTCTGCCGCTTGTTCACGGTCTCCGGCGCGGGCGACGCGGGCGCAGCCTCAGGTGCCTTCGTCGCCGCGAATGCAGCATCGAGGACTTCCTTGAGGAAGGAGTTCGAGGTGGACATCAGCAGCGCCATATGCTCATCTGGGACAGTGTCACGGTTCTTCTCGAGGAAGCTCTCGACTTCATAGGTGACATCGAGCGCATAGTGCGCAATAGTGAACGCAGTGTTGCCGAAACGGGGTTTCTTGAATACCTTCTTGTGTTCTGGCTTATCGAGCTGGGTGTTGAGTTTCTGGAGGAATGATACGTCTGTACCGGCTGGGAGACGAGATTCCTCGTCGAGAAGTGCCAACACGCCGAGTTTGCCTTCGATGACGTCAATACAAGGCTGGTTGTCCGAGAACTCGATGAAGGTCCAGTTGATCTTCTCGCGTACGTACTCCTCTTGTTCCAGTTTGAACACGTGTGCGTTGAACTACATGAATGAAGTTAAATAGATGATTGGCAAGCCTTTCGAATATACAAACCTCTTGCTGCAGCTTCTCGTTAGCGTAGTTGATACTGAACTGCTCGAAAGAGTTCTGAAGCACATCGTCAGTAGGTTATTCAGCATCATTAATTGACTACGTACCTTCTTGAAATGTTCAAATCCATAGATATCCAGTACACCGATGAACATCTCGGCTTTACTGGCTGCCTCGCCGTTCTCTCCCGCCAAACTCTCGTTGACGATAGCGACAAGCCATTCGAACAAACACGCATACACGAACTTTGCGACACTGTCCCTGACTGCAAGGGCCTGAGCACCGTTGAGAGACGTAACAATCTTCTCTGAACGCGTCGTAATTTGCTTCTTGACCGTCCATTTCTTGAACTCCGCCAAGGGAACGCCAAGGAAACGCGTCGCGAGTTGTAGCGCGGGATCAGCCTCGTCGATATTAGAGTCGTTTCGAGTTTGTGAGATTGGGATGTTCCCGAGATGGAGCAGCGCAGCAAGTAGCTTAAAGACAGCCCATTGCTTCTCGATACCGATACCGATAGTCGAAAGAGCAGTTTGGGTTGTGCGGAACTCCTCCGCGTCATCGACGCCGTTAATCGGTGTTGACGACGGTCCACCTTGCTTCAGGTAGTGGAATTTTGAGACGTCGGTATCGAGACCCAAGTCTTTTCGTTCTTTGGTGGGTGCGCCCGCGCACAGTTGGTAGAAGATGTGATAATTTCGCTCGGTGAGCGGTTGGAAGACGACACGCGAACGCTCTAGAAGGTATGTCCGAATGCGTGCGCCCACAATCTCTTGCTTCCCGTCAAACAGGATCTGATAGACAGTGTCACGGACGTAATATCGTGCGAGGTGTGATAAGTGTATTCACCTGAATGTACTTTCCGAAACGTGAAGAATTGTCATTACGAGTCGTTTTAGCGTTACCGAATGCTTCTAGTACAGGATTGGTGGCGAGAATTTGACGCTCAACCTCACTAGATTCATCCAGCGATGTCTTGGTCTTGGCTCTGCTGTTCTGATCGGGAGGATTGACGGATGCCAAATATCGCATAATGAACTTGGCAGATTCAGTCTTTCCGGCACCACTGGAAGAGAGCTCTATCACTGGTCTAAGGTAGAATGGTATGATGCGCACCTCTCGCCCGAGACAATAATAGTCTGCCCAGTGCCGTCCCTGCTCATGGCGGTATACGCGTCTTCTGCAATGGCAAACAAGTGGGGCTCGAGCTCTCCTCTCCGCCTACCGCTGTATGCTTGGATAATCTCGGGGCCATAGAGAGTGACACGCTGGAATGGGTTGACGGCAATAAGCACAATTCCACTATATGTGTAGATGCTGTGCTGCGCATATCGGTTGCGGATGGTGTGAAGAACTGTAATAGGACACCTGAGTCAGGTTATGAACATGCAAAGGGCGCAGACGCGTACCGGAGGGTTCGTTGAGATGGGAGAGAGTGGCCAGGTCATCGGCCGTCTCGAGTAGTGGTGGGTTGCGTAATGGGGGAAGGTCTTCTCTACCGTCCTTGATCTCCTTGACTGTGGTTTTAAACACAATTTCCTATACGTTTACAAAAGATGTGCGTAGTGAGTTGCTGGCACGGCGAAGTACAAGAGATGGCTGCATACCTTGCCGCGTTCATCTGTGAAGACGAGCTTGATGGTGTCGTCTGCGTTCCTGGTGACAGAGACGACCTCGCCGGATATCCAGCTGAGTTCCTTGTCAGGAAACCAGACCTGCGTGCCCTTGCTGTATATGTTTTCCGCCATGGCGGTTGCAAGAGTGAGGTCGACCTCCCAACCTCGCCTATCCTCCCAATATGCCCACTTGCCGAATCAGGAACTCGCCACGTGGCTCGTTGTTATATTCCTGTAGGCGCCGACGATCACTGCCCTGAGCACACAACTGTACGGAATCCAAGCTTTACAGCCTCCAGATCAGTGTTCAACATCCGGAAACGCACTGGTACTAGCACTGCCTACAAGATGTACTGAAAACCTGTCACACGATGTTTCACTGGAACAATCACTTCGTTGAATTCATTTCCGGGTACAGTAGCTTTTAATCACAGCCACATACGTCCATACTATTCGCGATATGTACTTCTCAGATGCCACTCCAAGTAAACTCTTTCTTCAGCGTAAGTTCTCCCCGAAGGACAATATCTTCACTGCTCGTACCGATCGACACGCCGTATTGTCCAGCCTTCGCCCGCCATACGTTGCGCACAGCGTCCCAATACGAGACGGCATATTTGTCGAGGGATATCACCACGGTCTCATCCTTTCCAGGAGAAACATCTTTCGCCTTCCCAAAGCCGCGAAGTTGTAACTTGGGAGTCGTAAGGCCATTCGCCGGCAGCGTTATGTACAGTTGCACTACTTGGGAACCGCGAACCTTTCCGGTGTTGCGCACCTTGACCTTAGCAACGAGGCTAAAGTTGGTGTCATGGGCCATGGGTTCCGACAGCGTGAGGTCGGAGAGCTCGAAAGTTGTGTATGAGAGACCAAAGCTTTATGAGATACGTCAGCTTTGTGTCTGCAATGAACAAAATAAAGCGCACCCGAAGGGGAACAATGGTTTTATGCCTCTAGCTTGATACCACTTGTAGCCAACAAAGAGGTCCTCCCTGTAGTGAATCTTGCCGTTCTCACTGCGTGTATTCAAGTACGCCGGAATGTCCTGTTCGCGGAAGGGCAAAGTGAGCGGTAGACGTCCGGAAGGGTTCACCTCGCCGTAGACAACGTCGGAAAGTGCGTTGCCAACTTCGTTGCCCGAATACCACGCTTGGATTATCGTCTTCACGTCGTTCACCCAGGGCATCGCTACCGCAGATCCCTACTGAAACGTCAGCATTCGTACGGACGAAACACGAAAGGTACTTGCTGCCTGTACACAAACTACTGTGTTAGGGTTTGCTCTACCGACACGGCTGATAAGCTCGTTCTGGAGTCCGGGCATATCGAGCGTCGGTCTATCAAAGCCCTCACTCTCCCATTCTGGAGAAAGGCCGGCCACAACGATGACTGTGTCAACCTCGGAAGCGAGCTTCACTGCAGCTTCGATAGCTTTCTGGGGATCAATCTTCTCGCAGCCCCCAAGCCGCTACAGAGTATGATGAGTGTACCTACACGGTACGAGGGAGGATATACTTACCACACCACGCATCAGCGCAGGCTGGGAGCGGTCTTGATCCATGCTCGGCGGCTTCGTGTTGGTGTATTCAACATACACATCCACTGGCTTATTCGCCTCAAGCTTGACAGTGCTGATCTCCTCCATCGTCCCCTGCCTGTAAGTTCCGCCGCATACTATCAGCAAAAATAGCGCAGGTTCCCGGCTCGCGCCATTGGACACGCACCCGTAGAAGAATTCGCCAGGCCGCTGCTTCGTCCAGTTGTCCACGACGAGCTTCCCGTTGATGAACAGCTTCGCACGGCCCGCGACCGTCAAGCCGAGCTCGTATTCGGCCGTCTTCTCGACCGTGAGCCGTCCGTTGAGCTTGATAGTCCACGTCGGCGTGAGCCCGGCAGGCAGGAAGTCGTTGAGCTTCACTCGTGTGTCCCTGAGCACGAAGTCTGCGACGGACTCCCCGATGGGGTTGCCTTCGGCATCGTTGTTGAAGAAGCTGCACTTCCAGCCCGGCTCGCCTGTCGGGGTGGTAAGGTAATTCTCAAGTGTCGGTAGGAACTTATGCGCTACGATGCCGTTTCGTTAGCCAGCGACACGTTTGTCTGGAAACGACTTGCCGTAACAGCCGACTTCATATTTGAAGTCTATTCCGGACGGTGCATTCGTTGTGAGGCCCTCGTACGGAGTCACAATGTAGCTAGCCTTGAGTGCGGCAGAACCACCGCCTGAGATCACGTATTCTTTCGCATTGGGTCCGATGATTGCAACCTTCTTCATCTTGCCCTGCTCGGCTACAATGGGGAGCAATGCGCCGTCGTTCTTGAGCAAGACCATGCCCTCCGCGGCGAGCTTGCGAGTGAACCGTCGCGCTTCTTCGCTCTCGCGAGTACGCTCCTTGCCGTCGCCGTACACAACTTCTGGATTGCGTTGCGCCATACGCTGGACGAAGGAGAGCAAGGTGCGCACGCGATCGTCGATCGCTGAGGGCAACACCTTCTGACAGCTGAGCATGTGGTTCACAAGAAGAGGCGTTCTCCAGCGCGGGGGACCCGGCATCTCGAGCTCCATTCCTGCGTTGATGGCCAAGTCTACACTGTATGTGCCGAACCTAAGCGACATGAATTAGTGGGTGTGGGTCAGAACAAAGGAAGGGACGGTACCAGTCACTTATAACGGGCCCATCGAAGCCCCATTCCTTGCGAAGGATATCCTGAAGGAAGAAGGAGCTTTCGCAGACATGCACGCCATTTATCCGTCCATAGCTGTTAATCCCGATGAGCAAAAATGGCCGATAGTAAAAATTGAAACGTACGAAGTCATGAACGCCCAAGGCTTCGCCAATTTTTGAGCAAGCATAAATCTAGACAACACATTTACACAAGCAGAAGGACAGGACGGTCAGTATGTGCGCACGGGTACAAATAGATCTCTCGAAGAGCTCTATCGGAGACGATAGAGTCGGCGGCTGTTCGTTCGTCTTCCTGGTCATTGCCGACATAGTGCTTTATGGTGGCGGACACGCCTTTGGACTGCAGGCCGTTGACGTAGGCGGCAGCCAGGATACCTGTAGCGGTCGCGTGAACCAACATGTCAGGTGTGCGGAAATAAAGCGTACGAACCAGAGAGGTGTGGGTCTTCCGAAAATGATTCGAACGCGCGCCCACCGAGGGGATTGCGTTGCATGTTGCATGTAGGAGCGAGCAGAACGACAGAGGACTTGACTTTGGCTTCTTCAGCGAGCAACTCGCCAACTTGGCGGACAAGCTCCTGGTCGAACGTCGCAGCCATGGAAGTCTCGCACTAGGCGCACGGTGAGCATAGTCTTAACTAGCCTACAGAGACCCCTACCGGAAGACATTGAGCAGGAGTAGCAACAAAGTGCGACGAACCGCGTACGCCCTGTCAACGATATTTAGCGGTCAAATTTGGAGAATGGCGGGCACGACGAACGTTAGGGCCGTCACTCATGCGCACGGCGGGTATGCCGAGGCGTGGGATGGCTGTCGTATTCCACCAGTTGGGTGCTCCGAGGAGAGATATTTTCTCGTCCATCGTGAGTTTCTGAAGGAGCTCATCGATGTCTGCATCGAGGAAGGACCGCGACATGTTTGCTGCTGTGTCTTGGGGGATATCCAAGGCTCACAGAGTCATCCCCTAGGGTGCCCGCCTTTATAGCGTGCGAATACGCAGAACTCTCAGAGAGGCAGCGGGAAAACCTCGGGTCTTGGGATCAGTTGGTCAGACAAGTCCCCAGTTGACGCAGGAATTTCACGCACCGTGCGCAGAGAACGACCCATAGCGAGTCGCTGAAATATCTTAGACGTTCTGTGTGCCATGATCCGGGGGTGGCAATCACAGAAACTGTGTTGAATGAACGCGGCGAACGCGTTCGTGGAAGAGAGGAAGAGCTTCGAGGTCGCGGAAGTATTCTCGCCTCCTTCCGCGCTGCCGCTCGTGGCCCTGTGCTCGATGTCGACTGTGTTCAACGCTCGCTTATGTCGCCCTGAATGATGCATAGTCGAGGTCTATCCTCTGCGATGACAAGGGCCGAGCCCATCATCCGAGCTCGGTGACGACTCTGTCGTGGGTCGAATATTCGTACACATTCCAGGCAGACAAGTCCGCTCGACGCTCAAGCTCTTCCGCCTCCGACCTTCACTAGTGCACTTCACACCAATTCACATATCTCTCATTCCTTCACACCCAACGATGGCAGAAGAAGAGACCATCTCTGACGCACTCACAAACGAAGCCGTTCCGCGCACGTCCGCGACACTGACCATCCGCATCGTCAAGTCCTTCGAGTTCCGCACAGAAAAGTCCCTCGTCCTCAAAAATGTCAATTGCGAGACAACGACTGTGGGCCAGTTGAAGGAGATGGCGAGACAAGGTACGCGCGGCCGTGGTGTCTTCAGAGCTTTGCTGAATGATAGTGCAGCGGTGCAGACACAGCCAGGCTGGAAGCCATACAGGAATGCGACGCTTGGTACGCCGGTACCCTTCTTGTGACAATTGGGGCCTGACTCTCGGCTGTGTAGACTGCATGAAATTGTACACCAAAGCGCACGGCGCAAAGGTGAGCATCGCAAGCAACTTGTCCCAAGAACGACTTACGAACCCTTCTCTCAGACGACAAATCTCATCATTAACCTTGACCACGATGAATGGATACTTGATGACGATTCCAAAATACTCGCAGATCTCGGATTCGGTGAGTATCATCTCAGTTTAGAGACCCTCAGAAGTCCTGATGTCGAGATTACAGAAAACGAGACCGAAGTAAGTTTCTTCAGTCGCGAGCTCTATGAAGCATTCAAGCAACACCCAGAGGTAAGCTTCACAACCCTTCCGATTCGACTCAACAAAGTCTGATGCTTCGCAGACGAAATGGTAGTCAACATAGGAGCGAGACCACAATTTACGTCTGCCCTGAGGACTTTTCGGATACCTGTGCCCATATAACCGAGCTGAATACTGTAGCAATAGCGTCATCACAAACAACAGGAGTCTAATTGCTGTGCGATTGCTACTATGACGGAATAGGATAAGGACGTGTAGCGAATGAATGCGACAATGAGCAGGACGAGATCCACGAAGCGATAGACAGAGACAGACAGTAACCGAACAACACATAGGCACAACATTGATACAGCGGAGACCAGAGTCCGTTATACACGCCTGCGCGAGCTCTACACGAAACATCTACAAGGCAGCATCGCCCCGTTGCTTACTGGTTCGCGCACTGTACCCGAGGCTCCTCGCCGTCCTCGTCCATCGGCTCGTCGCCCTCCGCCCGCGTGCGCTGGTCGTGGTCGGGCTCGTCCAGGTCGACTTCCTCCAGTGCGATGCCCTTCGGGAACTTCTCGAGGGGTTTCCGTGGCGGAAGGGCGCGCTCGAGCATGGGTATCGACTCTTCAGGCATCATTTCGGGGAAGTGGACGATGAACTTGACGATCAGGTCGCCAGGCTCGTGATGCCTTAGTGATGGCATACCCTGGCCACGGATTTTCTTGATGTCGCCTGCAGAGAACACGTCAGTAGGAGCAAGAATGGGAGAGTGAGATTACGTACCGCTCTTGATGACTTCTCCTGGGTGGATGGTCACAACAAGGGCACGGTCATCGAGATGTTTGATCGCGAATTGACCGCCAGCCAAAGCAGTGAGGAGGTCGATCTCAATCTCAGTCTCGAGGTCATTGCCCTTCCGCTCGAACCGATCATGGGGCTTCTCCTCCACGACGATAATAACGTCTCCGGGCTCAACGCCCGGCGCCTGGTCGCTCTCGCCACGGAAGTTGATCGTTTGGCCGCTCTTCATGCCCTTGTCTATGTGGACCTCGAGCATCTTCTTCTCCGACACAACCTTCTTGCCGTTACAGTGCTTACACCGGTCTTTGGCGTTGATGATCTCGCCGGTCCCGGAACAGTCGTCGCAAGGCTGCTGGATTTGCTGAATCATCGGACCCATGGCACGGACCACAATGCGAACACCACGGCCATTACATTTGTCGCAAGTCTTGACTGCGCCCTCCTTGCCGCCCTTTCCACTGCACTTCGGGCAGATGACATTTCGCGTGAGAGCAAGCTTGGAGACCTTGCCCTTGTAGAGGTCTTCGAGGGTGACAGATACACGGTGCACGAGGTCCTTGGTTTTGCGGGGACCCGATGGCCGACCCCCGCCGCCTCCGAAGAAGCCACCACCACCGAATAGTTGACTGAAGAGATCCTGGACAGTGCAGAGTGATTTAGTATGAGATGACGCGGCTTCTCGGCGACAAAACGCACCTGGGGATCCATGCCGCCCATGCCACCAGACTCGCTCAAACCAGCTTCACCCCGTGCATCGTAGATACTCCGCTTTTGTGGGTCAGAAAGGACCTCGTATCTGTGTAAGACGCGTAAGCGTCGCCGCAGTGTACGAATGCCACAAGTCACTTACGCATGTGTCACTTCTTTGAAAAGCTCCGGGTCACCACCCTTGTCTGGGTGCAGCCGGAGGGCTCTGGAGATGCAATGAGGGTTTGGTACGTCTACGGAGTTCAACGATGCTCACTTCTTGCGGTACGCTTTTTTCAAGTCTGCCTCTGAGGCATCTGGCGAGACTTCGAGAAGATCGTAATATTTCCTGTGTATTCGTGGGAATTAGTGTGATCGATGGGTCGGTTAGTGACCACATACGTTTCCTTGACCATGCTGGGGCTATAAAAGGTGGTTCAAGGTAGATGGGGAAGAGATGGAGGGTCGTGAAGAGTTTTGTAAGGAAGGCGAGGAACGAGTATAATAGCGAGCGTGAAGCACAGGCAAGGCAGATAAACGACCGCACTTGGAATCTCGCAGAAGCTGCCAGAACCTTCCGAGCCCTTCGGTTTTTGCTCAGCTAGCCCACGTGGGCTCCCTTTTATGGCCACGAAGGCTGTGGTCTTGTAGAAAAATAAAATAAAATACAAGAGGCAGCGTTTGTTGCTGTGAACATCGCCAGGAGGCTCGGATTCTTGTCGACATCGCTGTACGAGGCAGAGATAAGCTGGGCCAGCTGAAGGAACCCACCTTCGCAGTGACGAATAAGGCCGCAGGTCTAGCCTTTGCGGGCCTCGAATACAGCCCTCTGATTCGGCCGTAAAACGATACTTTCAGGTTGGTCCTTAAGCAGCTATAAGTACCGACTGATGTCTAGCCATTATGCATTGGCTAGCTGCACTATAATACCGAGCTCAAAAGCGTATGTCTGCGATCTCAACACGAGTGTCGCGTACGATGACGGTCGTATCGAATGAATGCGAGGTAGCGCTTGCCGTCGCGTCTCTTGAACTCCTTCCACTCGAATGCTGCAACATAACGCGTTACGCTGATTGCAATTCCTCATGGCTATACCTATATCTGCCGGACCGTCTTCCTCGCAGAGACCTGACCCAAAGACTCTGACGACGCTTCCTGAGATCCTCTCCTCTCTGTCTTCTCTCGAGTCCGAGGAGGCAGAACTGTCCACGTCTCTGTCCGAGCTACTTTCCGACCGCGAACCTATCGTGAATTCCCTGACGCGTATACAGACCTTAGTACCTCGACTCAATGAGTTGTACAACGAAGCCACGTTGCTGTCTGGCACAGTCTCCGTCACAGCCAAGACGGCCGATCGCGTTGGTGGGAGGGTTCGATCGCTGGACGAGGAGATGCGGAGAGTCCGAGAGGCAGGGGAAAGGGTTGGCCAAGTTATGGAACTGAAGGTCGGTCTCATTGAATACGCTTCTACAAGTTATCTCAAGTCATGCGTTATAGTCCTCATTAGCTGCCCTCGGATCGGCAATGGAAGCCCAAGACTGGGAGTCCGCGACACGGCATTGCGCACGGGCAATGGCTATCCCATTGGATGTCACGTCCGGTCCATTCGCTGAAAGCGCGGTGGTGAGTGCTTCGTTGGTGTCAATACCGTCTCAATCTCATAGACTGATTCAGCCCACAGCAGAGAACCCACAACCGCCGGCTCAGGCTCTTCAGTCAGCGCGGGAAGAGCTGCTTGCGATATTCCGTGAGCAGTTTGAGAAGGCATCCACGTCGCGCGATGCTGCTGCGACGAGTCGCTTCTTCAAGTTATTCCCTGCCATAGGATGGGAAGCGGAAGGCCTGGAAGCTTATGCATCGTTTGTCGTGGACCTTGTGAAGATACGCCCTCCTGCGTCCGCTAAAAGTACGTTTTGTCGTTAAAATGCGCATATATACTACTGACATTGTCACATAGCTTCTTCACCGTTGTACTATGTCACCGCTCTGACCGCGTTGTTCGAGAGTATAGCCATGATCGTCGACCAGCACCAGCCAGTCGTTGAGAAGTATTACGGGCCAGGAAAGATGACGAAGGTTTTGGAGCGTCTCTTGGAAGAATGCGACCGTGTTACTAAATCCCTTGTCGACGGATGGGAAGAAGAGCGTTCAATGCAGCGAAAGGTAATCAAGCTCATAAATATATGTAGACAAGATTGAGACTAATTTCTTTGTTCAGCTCTCAGAAACGTCCAGCGCTGGCTTCCATACTCTAAGTACCTCCCCCCAAGTTCGGCGAGCGGCTTCTCATGCTAGCGGCGTCGAAGACGACACCGTTGATGCCCGAGAGATCGACAAAGTGCTGACCGAGGTGGCTAGCATGGCGGGCCGCTGGAGTCTGTTCAGAAAGTTCTTGCATGACAGGCTGAAGGTGATTACTCTATAGGGACGCATATATGCATCGTCTTCATTTGTTAACGTCCTTTTCTTGTGTAGTTTGAGACAGACACGGACGAAGAAGGGGCCGAGGAAGCGGCAGCTGAACTAGACGACCCCACGACGCCTGTGCCAAAGTCTGCAAAAACACTCCCGCCTACAGCTGAAGGGCAGGATGAGGATGACGAATTGACTGAAGTCATGCAAGCAGTCGATGCATCCGCCTCCCGCGAGCTCTTTGAGCACGTCCTTGACACATACTATATACCCTTGGAACTGTGGTACACCAGAACAATCATTGATAAGGTAGGCGTGCAAGTCACAAAGTCCATACATGTTTTGACTTTGGTATTTTGTAGGCACATCAATTATCACAACCTGACTTGACACAGTTCCCTGCTACGACTACAACACCGGATGACGCGTTCTACATTCTCAAGATCGTACTCTCGCGCCTACTGTCGACGGGAAACACCAACGCCGTACGAAGAACGTCCGAGCTGCTGCGCGATGTCATGGACCGCGACTATGCCGGCGTGATCAAGAAGAAATTGGACGATGTGTACCGAACTGGCGGCGCTGGAGCTCGGAGCGAGAAGGATAGTAGACAAGCATTCATCGTCAGTCGTCTTCTGTTCAATCGCATGCCGTTTCTTACCTGTGCCCTACAGATCCTTCTGAACGACATGGAGCTCTCATCGTCGCATATGGAACGCTTAGTCAAAGATTTATGCTCTTCTGGGACGATCTCCCAGCATTATTTGGACACTGAGAGTGAAGATGTGAAGTCGAGCATATCATCGTTCTCAAATCTGGTCCCTCGCTTCCGTTCCACCTTACGTGTGCGTCCTTGTCTCAAAGTTCATTTCACGTTCTCACCCAATGAATCACGGCAGGCTGGGATCGAGCAGCTATTTAATCAGCTCCTGCGGCCCAAACTGCGCATGTTCATACCCGACGTCTACAAAGATGTGTCGTACGTTCTCGATGATGATTCGTATGCTGCGGCAGAATACAACGACGTGGTGCGGAAACGGTTCATCAAGGCCTGGGAAGGCCTAGTCGAAGGGTACAAGGTATGTTCATATGGCTCATCCTTTGGAGACATATATGCTCATTGAATCACTAGGATATATTCACCGAGAGCAATTTCCGCTTGTTCTTCGGCCTTGCACTCGACGTACTTGTAAGACCCTGGGAGAAGTTCGTCATGGCATTGAGATACAGCGAAGTACGCGTCTTCGACGGCATACCCTGACCTTATGCTGATCGCGGAATTTGAACAGCTTGGTGCCATACGCTTTGATCGCGACTTGAGGGCAATTACTACCTATTTGTCGTCACAGACCGCCTTCGGAGATGTACGAGAGAAGTTTGTACGCTTGCAGCAGATATCGACTCTGCTGAACCTGGACTCAGTGCGTACTTATTCTGCTACTACCCGCTGACCATTCTGACAGTTCATTGCAGGAGGAGGATGTCGATGAGTTTTATAACAGCTCTGGCATTGCCTGGAAACTTAATGAAGCGGAAGCTCGTTTGGTGGCGGGCCTCAGAGTCTAAACTCGTATTGACCGCGAGTTTGTCCATTACTTATATATCTTCTAATGCTTCGAGACATCGCTGCCAACGATTCTACTCCGATTGTTGTGAGCAGCACTCCCGAACACGTTTCAAATCGCGACGTCTGTTTGTGTCTGTTATTAGTAAATAAGAGGTATAGCAGTGCGGAGCAATGCAGACTGAACAATATTACAGTAGAGGGAGACCGGTATACAAGGGTATCTATACAATTCGCTCTATCCTCGTCGAAGGGCATCGAGACGAGCTTGAAGGGCGTCGTCGTCTGTCATTCCACCACCGTCCCCCCCGGACGTATGTGATGGGCCACCTTCGCCAACAGCTACAGCTTGTCTTGATTCGGTGAGTGGGGATGCTACCATCAGCCCTTGTGGTGTTTCGCCAAGCTACAAAAAGGATCAGCCACCAAACAACGTCACGAAGTACTCGGACTGTATTCACCTGCTGAGAAAGATCGACACCAATCTCATCAAGGACTTGTTTGAGGATCTTGTCGCCCTCTTCTTCCTCGTCCTCTAGGCCCTCGTCCATCACGTCGTCGACCGCGTCTGACATCATCTCGTCTTTCATGTCCATCGTCGCGCTCTCCTTCTCGAACTCGTTCATGATCCGCTGTATCTGGGGCAGGTTGAGTCCACGGTTCATAGCTCCCATCGCCTACAATAAAAGATTGTGAGTAGGTGGCCGTTGAGAATTCTAGTGTGACGCACTCGAGTCGCGCCCCGCATTGCCTCGGCCATTTGCTGATTGCTCCTCAACGTTTGTATTCGCAAACCAACAGCTTGAAGTTGCGTGCGCATCTGATAGAACTTCTGTACGTATCTCCTCGTACGCACGAGATCCTTGGCCATGACTTTGCAGGCATTCTGCGAGATGACTTCAGCTAAGACGGGCGATATGTGCACTGGGATCTTACGAGTTGACCGGCTTTCGCGCTGCGCTTGATATCAGCAACCAGTTTCTTTTCCTGCTGCTCAAGCTTCGTGCGCTCGCGGTCGAGCTCGCGCTGAGCTTTAGCAAGAGCACGCTGGTGCTGCCGCAGCCGTTCGGCGGGGGTTACTGTCCGCCCGAATAGAGTCTCCTGCGTATCATACTGGTTCAAGTCACAATATAAAATATGAAAGTGAGGCGCACGATGATATTCATTCCGTCCTAGGTGGTTAGCGAGGGTGTTACGGAAGTCGATGGTGGAGTAGAGTGGTCAAGCCTGCGCGACCGGCGCTCACGCTATTTCCACTCTTTCCTGGACCACCACCCGGGCCGCGCACTCTGCAACTCGTCCCCGAGGTTCAAATACAACCGAGTCCCACTGGAACCTGTACTTGCTCGAGCCCTATACGCATCACGACCATGTCTCTTCCAGCCATCGGCGCGCAGTGTTCTCTGGAGAATTGTAACCTAAACGACTTCCTACCTATCCGGTGCCGGTGCGACTTGTTATTCTGCAAGGACCATATCTCGCCAGAGGCACACGCTTGTCGACTCCTAGAATGGAAGAAGGATGCACCTGCGAGTACTGACGCTACCAAGAAATTGGAGCGATGTGCTGCTGACAAGTGCACGAAGCCGAGCTTAGAAGCATACGTTGCGGACAGCGAGAAAATAGCTGGTCGTACTCCTGCTGTCTGTCCACGATGTACGCAGGCGTTCTGTGCAACGTATGTCTTCAAACGTTCTTCGAATGCTCTGAACCGTATGTTTTGATTCTAGACATCGGGAACCAGCTTCCCATGCGTGTACGGCCCCAGACCCAACTCAGTCGACTACCCAAAGGAACGCGGCGGGGCGTGCTCTCTTGTCCAAGCTATTCCCTGGGAAAGAAGCAGTCAACACAACACCTAGCTCCGCTGAACCACAAGCTATATCTGCGAAGAGGAAAGCTGTCAGTTCGACGAACCCTAAGAAGGCGGCACAGATGCGGCAAGTAGAACTGATGAAGATGCGCCATAAAGCCCAGCCCGGCGACCCGAAGGATAAAGACAAATCGGTACCGCTTGACCAGAAACTCCATGTCAAGGTACATGCTGAGGGACAGGATGAAGAGAAGATCTTCTGGTTCCGCAAGGTATTTCCTATAATCATCACCAGTTGAGCGACTTGAAACGTTCATGCTATAGTCAATGGGAACGGGAAAGGCGTTGGACTTGCTGGCACCTTATTTCAGGCTGACTACGTCCACTGTAAGCCAGTGTATCTCGCATTGCTTTTCGGATGACATTTATTGTGCCTTGCAGCCATTATATCTCACTACTCCCAGCACAGATGACACAGAGGACTGTATTACGCTGAAAAACGATCAGGTACTATCGTCCCAGGTGGAAGACGGTGCACAGCTAGTGCTATCGAGATCACCAATCTCCGCATAACCATTCATTGCGTATACATGGACCTGTATAATATTTCCCAAGCAGCTATGATGGCGGCGACAGTCATGCCCAAGCTGCGTATGATGCATACACTGTGCGTGGAACTTGTCTTGGTATCCTGATTCGCGTGTACGTCTTCACTATATGATATTCCTGCTACCGACTTGTCGGTGAAGGGTCTTGCGGAGTCCAATTATCACAGTTTTGTGGTTACAAAAACGCAAGTGGTGTAATGCATCGTCAACTTGGTCGATATATGCATCGTGTATACCGCACAGTATGAGGCCATAGCTCTCACTGCAGCATATCACGCCTGAATCCCTCAACACAGATCCAATTGGCTATCTCAATGACATGAATTTTAGCCTCAATCGACGCCATATAGCACGATACACCTCTACGCTCCATCATCCTCACTCCCTGCCCGAGGCCTCTGCGCGCGGCAGATCGGTCCGGTATGTCGTGCACGTGCAAACGCGTTCTGGCGTCTGTTCGATTCGCTCTACGCGTCGGGAGTCGCGTTGCGTCTCCCTCCTCTTCCCACTTTGGACATGCCCCGATCCCTTGCTACCGGCAGCCTCAGAAGCACGTCGTGCCGTGGAAGCGTATATAAACCCGCTCTCTCTCTCGGGCTCCATCTCATCTTTCTTGACTCTCAACCTTGAACCACCACCATCTCTCGCCCTCTCCCCCGGTCACGTTTTACGCGCTCTTCCCGGCCGTCGCCCACCATCGCTCTCACTGCGACCTTCGCCTTTAGTGACGCTCTATTATCCTGGCTCAATACTCATCAGGCAAGTACCCGCACTAACACTATCTCGTTCTCACCGCTCTAACTTACTAGCTATCGTTTCTCGCAGCTTCCTCCACGATACGACCTAGAGCGCACATGGTTCGTTTCGCGCACATCATGAACAAGGATACCCCATACTGTACAAGTTGAGTCTCTCGCTCCTGCCAGCCTCTGGGGGGATGGGACATACCTGTCAGCCCCCCAGGGTGGTGGAACATTTCACTGCCTGGTATGTAGTCTTCACTTTTCTTTCGCATTCCACATACTTTCTTGGCACGCAGCCACTTCCATCCTAGTAGCAACAGCCATCGTTGTCGATATAAAATTAAGCGGCGCTGGCATCGGGACCAACATCGTCAAGACCAGTACCATCGGTGCTAACAGCAAGCGGCGTGCGGCATCCGGTCTAGTACCATCAAGCGTTGTCCTCGCCTATAGCAAGCGGCGTGCGGCATCCGTGTCCTCGGTCTCATCAAGCGTTGTCCTCGCCCAGAGCAAATGGCTTGCGACATCAGGATCAGGACCTTCAAGCGTTGCCTTCGCTAACAGCAAGTGGCTTGCGGTATCAAGGACTAGTACCATCAAGCGTTGTCGACGCCAAAGCAAGCAGCGTGCGGCATCAGTACAAGTATCGGCAAAACGGACAGAAATTGACAACGGTGAGTTTCTGGCCTTTATCAGCCTCTGGGAACTGGAACACACCACTGGTTCGTTACGCTCTCCCCCCCTCTTGACTCGAAACCGCCGCCGTCCCGTCCTCCCCCCCTCCCCCGTTCGTCCTCTCCAAATCCAACCTCTTTCTTTATTCTTATGTCGCTTGTCTCTATCTTATCTCTTGACTCGCAACCACCACCCACGTTTCCTTCATTCTCCCTCTCCTGTCAAACTATCTCCCCCTTTCCTTCTTCCTCTCCCTCCTTCCCGTTCTCTTTTGAGTCGCAACTGTCAGCAAGCGTTGTTGACGCCTAGAGCAAGCGGCGTGCGGCATCAGTACTCTGGATCCCATGAGGCATTGTCGACGCTAGTAGCATGGCGTGCGTCATCAGGACCAGTATCATCGAGGTGGTGGTGGGCTACCACCGTCTCTCGCACCCTCCTTCTCGCTCCTGCTGGCACTTTTCTCCTCAAGCTCTTCCTTTCCCACTCTCTCTTCCTTTCCGCTCTCGCCGTTGCTTTCCGCTGTCACTGGTAATCTTACTCGTATACTCATTCAATAGGCGTATACACGGACTACCTTATTTTTCCTTTATCGCTCTGATTACTTGCCCTTGTGCGATAGCTCCATGTCTTCATATTTGGACCTGCAGCGCACATCGGGTCGTTTGGTCCACACTGGTCTCATCAAGGATATCCCTGCTTCTATCTCGCTCATCCCCATCCTCTCTCAACTCGCAATAATCGCCATGAGCGCCCTCAGCAAGCGTTGCCGACGTCAGAGCAAGTGGCGTGCAGTATCGGCAGCAAGCACAACCTGCAAGCGTTGTCGACACCTGAGCAAGCGGTTCCAGTAAGCGTTGTCGACGCCATAGCAAACGGCGTACGGCATCAGTGCTAATACTGTCAAGACCAAGGCTCTCGGCATCAACAACAAGCGTTGTCGACGCCAGTATCAAGCAGCGTGTCACCGTTGTGGCACCAAGACCGGTATCGTCAAGACCAGGAGCAGCATCGGCACCCTAGGCAAGCGTTGTCGACGCCGAAGCAAGTGGCGTATGGCGTCGGCACTATCAGCCAGCGTTGTCGACCTGTAGCAAGCAGGGTCGGCGCCGGCACCGACATCAGCGTTGTCATACAATCGGTGTCGGCGCTGACAACATCAGTGCTAACGGCACTGGCGCTGGCGTTGCTCGTGCTGGTTGTGTTGTCGGCGTTGGTGTGCATACGGTCGGCGCCGATGCTGACGGCCGTGAACACCAACGTTGTCAGCACCGCTACCGATCGTAGCTCATCCTTCGGCATGGACCCGGCTAATCCTGGATTCTGGATTCAGCCGATGCCCTACTTCGCAATGTGTTTCCGCCTTCCATCTCCCGTCGCTCGACGCTTGCTGATTCGAGCGTCGAGCGATGCGGGGTAAGCATCATCAACGATAAACGCTTTGTTAGCGAGTCCTCCTGCGTGCAGCGGTATATCGCATGTATCATGCATGGATTTGTCCAGCAATACAATGGGTTTGCTCATGCTATTGCGCTGTGCGGTCATACCGTGGTCGTCGGTCGGTCCGTCGTCCGTCCCGCCAGCGGCCAATGACTTTCAAGTTTCCAAGTTTCAACTTTCAAGGATAAAAATTTAAACATGTTGAGAAATGATACGTAACAAAAAGAGCTGCCCCAGTGAGGCTCGAACTCACGACCTTCCGATGTCCCTGAGGAACCCTTCATAACAGTCGGACGCTGTAACCAACTCAGCCATGGGGCATTGAAGACGCAGACGCTACAGTATGTGTTAGCATGATCGGTTTGGAATTTGGGCCCAATAGTAAGGTTGTTGTGGGGTCGATTGAGAGGAAGATGAGACCACGTCCAGACGGTGAGATACATGGGAAGGAGGTGGATGCGTTAAGTATATGATCACGATGCCAGAGACTGAGGCCTACGGCTCGTACTATGCCTGACTCCTGAGCATGCGCACGGGTTACAATGTCAGATCATAAATAGAGCCTACGATTTACAAGATCGATCCATAGACTGTACGATCGCAGGCACATGAGGTACTATCTACAAGCCTTTGCTTACGTCGGGATATACGTCGAACCTCCGTTGCGTCGTGACAGGGATGCCGGCTCGCGCCTGGTTAAAGGTGGCGGGATCTGATGCGCCTCGTCAGTCGACGCATGCGAGAGAGATAGGAAGCAGCTGACCTATGTGAGCGAACACGATGGTTTCCTTCTCATCCGCCTCCGCAGTCACGCGGGCCCTGGAGCGCGGGTTGAGCTACATAGCCAACGAAGATGGTACAGGCTTACATGGGATCGATGACCATTGAGTGTCCCCACTGCGTATGTACAATGAGAGATTTTACATCGGAGAGCAGAAGCGCACTTACGGCATGGTAATTCGCGGCTAGGCTTCGAGCGGGACTGCACATCGCAAAGAAGATCTGGTTGTCGACGGCACTGCGAAACAAATCTCAATATGAGGCTATCCGCAGGACGCGCGAATGCGTACCGCGCGCGTTGCAGGAGCTCCCAATGAAGTGGACCCGTCGTCATGTTGAACGCCCCGGGATAGATGCACATGTGGCAGCCCTGTCGTGCGGAGATAGCAGCCAGCTCGGGGAAGCGCACGTCGTAGCAGATACCGAGTCCGATGCGCGCGAATTCTACCAACAGTCGTAAGATACCGATTTAAATCGCAAGGCGCCGCCGTACCGGTGTCAAAGTAGTTTGTGGTCGAGCCGCCTGTGAGGACTTCGCTCTCCTACTCGGACGATGAGTCGTTGTACGATAGCATAAGGCAACACGCACTTGCCTTGAAAGTGATCTGGCCGGGGATGTCGATGTCGAATAGATGCATTTTGCGGTGCATCGCGATCAACTCTCCTGAGATACGATGCATTGAGTATCAATGTCGGAACGTATAAGGGGACTTACCTTTAGGCGAGTATACCGTACAGGTGTTGTACAGCTTGCCCTCTGCATCACGCTCAGGGATAGAACCTGTATGACAGCTGAGTATGACGGCCAAGGCACGAAGCGTTAGCTTACCTCCCAGAAGCCACACCCCGGCTTCCTTAGCAGCTGCAGATAGCATCTTGATGGATTCACTTTCTGCCTCTTCGACGTTGTATGGCTTTCCAGGAGTGTAACCGATGGTCTCGGCGTACTTGGGAAAGTACGTGACACCATAGGGAGAATTGAAGATTTCCTAAAAGCTGAACATGAGCCAAGGTCGCACGCATGGCTAAGTACTGAACGCACAGGTAGGACGACCAGGCTGGGTCTGCTCCCACTATCTGTCCCTGCCGCCGCCTTGAGGATCATCTCGCGCGCATGCTTGAGGTTGGCTATAAGGATAAGAGCTAGAGCAAGACCTCCCGCACATCATGAGAAGGCAGTACCGGTCTTATCTTCCCCCGTCTGTCCGAGCTGAATGAGCGCAAGCGTGAACGGCTTGAAAGCGGGCGGTGCGGAGGCCATGGTGCGGGTGCGAAGCTGAGCAAAGACGCGGACCGTGGCGCGGAGATGGCGGTCGGGTCTGAGCAGCATGGGCGCGCAGACGCCGGATGCGGCTCGGCTCAGCTCGACATCCCATCAAACCTTGCGCAATGACTCTGCGGCGTTCTCGAGTCTGGACGGTGGCGGAGGACGATCCAGGACAACCACCCCGGTGCACCCACACGCCTTGCAGGAGTCGATTTAGTATACCCGCCTGTGGGTCCCCATTTGTCCGCCAACACCCCGCGTTCGAGGCGTGTTGCCACCCGCACCGACCCAGCAACCCCTTTGATTACCGCACCCAAGGACGTAATCCCTCGGTAGTCGGTAGTCGGGACTCGGTAGTCGGTGTATAAACGCGAAGAACCGTCGGTCTTCAAGAGAACCCCACCCGCCTGAACGTTACGTTGGGTTCGTGCTCAGGTTGCCGGCGGCGTCCCTGGCGGCTTCGGTGTCCACTTCCATTGTGGCAGTCCCAGTGCCTTTGCGCTTGACGACCCCGCACCTGGCACGATCAGCTGATGCCGCTGCAGATCATCTACAACCCCGTCTGCGGAAGCGGGAAAGCGAAGGAGCTGTTCCATGATGCCGTCCTACCCCTGCTCCGCGAGCACGGCAGGGAACCGGACAGCGTCCAGGAAACCGCTCATGCGGGACACGCGGGCGAGCTCGTTGCGGAGTTTCTACGGTCGACGAGCGACGAGGTGTCGATCGTCCTCGGGTCGGGGGACGGTACGCTGCACGAAATCATCTGCGCTTTGGGAGATGCGCAGCTCTCTGGAGCCCATCGCGACATCAAGATCGTCCTCGTCCCTTGCGGCACAGCGAACGCGCTCTACTCGTCGCTATTCCCCCCTCAGAGCGCAGAAGAGACCGTAGACCCACTCAAATCACTCCGTATATTCCTCGCCGACACGCCCTCCACGCGTCCGCTCACGCTCGCCGCTACCATCCTCCAGAACGCCGGAGCAGCCCCTGGGACGAAGCCATCATCGCTATCGGCGGTCGTGGCGTCCACGGCCCTCCACGCGTCCATTCTACACGACTCCGAGGCTCTCAGGGCCGCACACCCTGGCATCGAGCGGTTCAAGATGGCCGCGCAGGAGAACATCACTCGCTGGTACAAGGCTGCCGTTCGCTTCCAGCCGCCGTGCACCATCTACAGTCCCTCGGAAGACCGATTTGTGCCCTGTGAGGATCTGGAATTTACGGGACCTTACGTGTATTTCCTGTCCACTGTCAACGTCGACCGCCTCGAGCCCTTCTTCCGTATCACGCCCCTGCACGCCACACTTCCTCCTCCCGCTCTGCCAGAACCGCCCACCCTCGATGTCGTGATCGTGCGGCCTCTGAGGGATCAGCAAACGGCTGACGACTCGGAGAGCAGCAGAGAACAGTTCTCGCAGAAGTGCATGGCCGTCTTGGGCGGTGCTTACCAGGACGGAGCGCATGTGAAGATGACCTATGGTCAGGACGGGCAGGTGGCGAAGGACGGGAACGGGGCCCCGGTTGTGGAATATGTCCGCTGCAAGGGGTGGGAATGGATCCCGGTGAGTACGAACCTTTAAGAAACGGTCAGCGAGCTCATTGCATGTACAGGACGAAGGAGACGACAAGGCGCATCTGGTCTGCGCTGACGGCGAGATTCTGCAAATTGAGCCTGGAGGCAAAGCCTCTTGTACGGCGACTAATGAGTTAAACAGATGCACTATCCATGTGTATGCTTAAATTTCGTATATTTGGCTGGGTATTGGATTGATTGCTTCGGAATTGCTAGATTGTGTCCGTGTTTCTATATGTATGAGACCAATGTAAATAGCTAGAGGAACTGCGCTGTAACCAATTGTACGATGTCTTATGCGGTGACGTTGCGCGTAGCCTTGCCGGTGAGGAGGTCCGAGACGACGGCCTTCGCCTTCTCGTGCACCTCTTCGATGGAGAGGGACGCGTCGATCTGTCTTTCCGTGTTAATTGACGTGAAACAGGCGAGAATGCACAGGGCTCACCTCAGCAACCTTGGCCTTCTTGTTGTAGTACTCGATTACGGGCATGGTCGTATCTCTGTAGGTGACGAAGCGCTTCTTGATGCTCTCGAGGTTGTCGTCCTCCCGCCCGCTGGTCTTGGCGCGCTCGAGGAGACGTGCCGTCATCGTTTCCTCGGTCGTGACAAAAAACAGCACGGCCCTCGACTCGCAGATCTGACGGGCCGATGAGCCCGGGTATTTTGCAACGGAAGCGAGGGCTTACCTCCTCATCGAAGGCGACCGCCTGGTCCATCTTCCTCGGGAAACCGTCGATCAGGAAACGACCCCTGCCCTCGCCCCACCCCTCGCCCGCCCGGCCCTCCTCGAGCGCCGCGCGCATGGCGTTCTCCAGTAGCTTGATCGTCACCTCCATCGGGACGACCTGCCCCTCCTTGATGTACGTATGGATCATCTCGCCGTACTGCGAGCCCGGGCGGTCCTGCTCCGCGCGGAGGAGGTCGCCCGCTGTGAACGGGGCACGGTATCAGGGAAAGGGCCTGTGTGGAAAGGGAGTAGGGGCGGAACGCGTACCGGACAGGTGGCAGAAGCCGAAGTCCTGCACGAGGTTCGCGCATTGCGTGCCCTTGCCTGCGGGGGTGCGGACGTTAGACCGGGCTGCGCGGGGCTGAGAATACACGGCCCACCTGCGCCGGGGCCGCCCAGGACATAGAGCACGGTCACCTTCTCGCTGCTGAACACCGGAGTCTTGGCTTTCGGAGCGTCGCTGGTCTGCGGGGGTTGCGCGCTGGCAGACACAGGCTCCGCGGGTGCAGACGAGGCGTCCGCGGGCTTGGCCTCGCTGTGCTTGTGATGGCCGGGGAGGTGGAGGGCCTCTGCGATCTTGTCGACGATAGCAGGCATGCTTAGTGACTAGGTGATAGAGAGACTAATTATCCTTGGGGTTGTCGTCGCGGTTGAGGTGCCTCGGGGGGATGCGGGGGCTCTCGTACTGTCTGGGTTGCTGCGAGGCGGGGTAGGCGGTATTACGGTGTTGGAGGATGGCGTAGAAGACGGCGTAGGAGGCGGCAGAAATGGCGACGAAGAGGAACGGGTTCGGGTAGCTGCGTCGCGGAGGCGGCATCGATCAGAGAGAGTCCACGCCCAGATCAGCGCAATGCAGCCTAGACGCCCACTGCTTGCCCTCGACCACCTCCTGGCCCCACGATATTACAGAAGTTATGGACCAAAGACACAACCACGGCTCGCAGGTGCACGTCGTGCGCGCAAACCACGACGATGCGACCGACCTCGTCGCCATCGGCGGCGCGCACTCGGTCCAGGTCCTCCTCACCGTACGCGTTCGATTAGCCGCGTTCAATGGGTCGCATACTCCAACTAAACTCATCCAGACAGACTCCCACTGCAATTAGAGTGGTCGCAAACTTCCACATCGGCTGTGCCGTCACCGCCATCGCGTGGTCGACACGCTGTACATCCCCCTCGTCCACCGATGAGTGGTCCATCGAGTGCGTTCCGCGGTTCCTGTCTGTCGTGTTTCGGTGCTAACGATCCGGGGCACAGGCTAGCTTGCGCAGGGGCAAACTATGGTCTTTACCTGCTCACAAAATCACATACCTCAGAAGAGGAGATCTTCCCTTTCGGCGGCGGCCTCAGCGGGCACCACGGCATAGTAAACGACATGGCCTTCTGCGGCGGCCAGTCCGAAGACAGCTCGCGATACCTCGCCACCGTCTCAGGTGAGATCTGTCTCTTGAGTATCATCATATAGCACGCATCCAACACACGAGCCTCTAGACGACAAAATGCTCATGGTCTGGGACCTCAGCCCGTCCCTCCACATCCGCTCCGCCTCCAACACCTCACAAGACCCCGCCTCCGACACCGACCCGTCCGCGTCCGCCCGCCCACAGCCGACCGCGTACGTGATCGCGTTCCCGTACCCGCTCAGCGCCGTCTGCGCGCACCCGTCAACGAGCAAGGAGCTCCTCGTCGCCGACGCGCGCGGCTCGCTCTTCCTCACCGACTGGCGCTCGGACCCCGACCACGACAGCTGGCGCCACCAGAGCGTGCTCGAGCTCGTCGAGCCGCGTGCGCTCGCGGACGCCGTGTGTGGGAGGCCGGCGCGGTGGTCGGGCAGCGCGGCGTGGCGGCGCGATTCTGTCGATATGTGAGTGTGTCTACGGGTCTGTGGTGTCCGTGAGTCTGATGAGGAGCAGTATTGGCGCGACGTTCGGCTCGCGGTTCGCCCTCTGGGACCTAGGCAAGCTGCAAGGCGGGAAACCGACTGTGACAGGGCCCACCTTCCCCGAAGGCAGCACCAAATTCCGGTCAGTCCTCTATAGCTTGTATTCGTCGGCCACCAAACACTAACCCCCCCTTAGATGGTGCCCCACCTACTCCGAATACTTCGCCGTCACCACCAACGCACCGTCCAAGGGCGCGGTCGTCCACGTGCACAACACGGGTTACGTGCACGCGCAGCCGACGGCGTTCGCGCTCGCGCCGCGCCCGCTGTACGTGCGCGACTTTGACTTCCTCGCGCAGAAGGGCATCCCGCGCATCGCCGCCGCGGTCGGGCAGGAGCTCGTCGTGTTCTACATCGGGGTCGAGTCGTAGGCGTCGGCGTGGGCGCGAGGCGTCACGGTGCAGTCGTAGAGGTGAGATAGGACCTCGATCTCAGTCGTGCATCGGATCGTGCATCGGAGATGTATATCGTATATCGAGCACCGTGCTACTGTTCTGTTCTGTTCTGTTCTATGAAAACAAGGGCATGGACGTGGCATGCCGGTCTATGGTACAGTGGGCGGACTACGGACGCGGAGCGACTACTATAGCTATGGTACAGCGAAGCGCGTGCGGCAAGATCGACGGTATGGTATACTGTACGGTAACTGGCGGCGGCAAACATATAGATACGAGATTAAGCGACATGTACGTGCGAAGCAGGGGACCGACAGGCAGGCAAGAGAGGATCTGAGATCGTGCGCGGACGGACGGACGGGCAGATGCGCGGACAAGAGACAAGAAGAGCACGACACAACACGCACGAAATAGAGCAATAGAGGAGCAGAGAGCAAGCATCCGAAACAGAGCCGAAACAAAGCCAGATAGCACGCGCGTGCTACCCAGCCAGTGTTATCGCCCCGCGAGGCCGTACCCGCCCACATGTCCGTGCCCGCCGTACGACGGCGCCGGGTACGGCTGGTAGCGCGCCCCCGACAGGTCCGCGTACGTGTTCCTCGCGGGGTGCGAGTCGTACTGCCCACCTCCGTTCCCTCCCCCACTCCCACCATTGCTCCCATTCCCGTTCCCGTTCCCGTTCCCGCCGTGCCCATTGACGCCGCCGCTCAGACTCGCGCCCGCGAAATGGAACGTCGGCACGTCCGCGAGCATGGGCAGCCCGCCCGCGGGGTTGTACGACCCGTCGACGATGTCGCCGAGCTCGCGGAACATGTTCTTCCAGTACGTCGCGTCCTCCTCCGTCGTCGTGAACGCCGGCGCGGGCGCAAACACCGGCACCGCAGGCTGCGGCGCGGGCGCGGGCGCGTGCGGCGGCTGCTGGTGCGCGTGCGGCGGCGGGTGCGGCTGATGTGGTTGGTGCGCGGACAGGTGCGACTGCGAGGGCGAGGACAGGTGCGCGGGCGCGCCGTAGTTGCTGCTGTACCCGCCCGCGGCGACGTGCCGCATGCCCGGGCCCGCGTTCGACGCGAAGTCGCCGCCTGGTCCATGCCCATTCGCCGTCGCCTGCGACGCATACGACGACGACGGGCCCGCGAGCCCCATCGAGGGCGCCGCGCCCGCAAAATGCATGCCGCCGTCGACCTGGCTTTGACTCTGGCTCTGACTCTGGCCCAGCATCGGCTGCGGCGGCGAGAGCGTGTGCGCGGAGCCCCACGCAAACGCACCCTGCGCACGGCCCTCCGTCGTCCTCTGCCCCTGCTGCCCGCCCTGCGGCGCACCCTGCGCACCCTGCCCCTGCTGCATCTGCATCTGCGGCTGCTGCGCCTGCGCCTGCACCTGCTGCTGAGCCTGCTGCGCCTGCATCCGTTCCTTCGCCCTAAAAATATCGTTCGCGACCAAGCTCTTCAAAAACCGCGCATGGTGCGCCGCGGACGAGGACGACGGCGAGAGCAGCGACGCCTCGTGGTACGCCTCCGCCGCCGCCGAGATGTGCGTGTAGATCTCGCCCGTCGCGCCCTCGTTCAGCCCGGCGAGCGTGCTCGAGCTGCGGAGGAGCTGCAGGCCATGGCCAGCGGCCGCACGTGAGCACACGTCCCGCACACAAAGAACAGGGACGCACCTTGAGCAGGAACACCGCGCAGTACGCCGTCATCGTCGTGATCGAGTCCTGGCTGTACCGCTACATCATAACGCCGCGCATCAATCAGCCATCGCATCTTCATACGCGCGCGCGCGCGCGCCGGCGACCAAACGAAAGGTGACGTACGAGCATCGACATCGCCGCAAAGTCCTTCGTCACGATCTGCAGGTTCTCGAGCGCGCTCGTGTAGCACGCGGAGAGCGCCTGCAGGCTGGGGGACGTCTGGCTCGTCTGCGCGCGAGCGCGTTAGTGCGCGGAGCGGAGGGGAAGGGCGGGAGGGGACGCACGGAGGTCATGGACGCCTGGATGCCGAAGCTGTTGAGGAACAGCCGGACGTACAGCCGGAAGAAGCGCAGGAACGCAAAGTGGAACTTCTCCCCGTTCGCTGCACGCAAAATGAGCACGCGTCGTCAGTGAGCAAGAGACACGCGGACACGTACCCTTCTGCATCTCGCCCTCCCACGTCTCCATCCACTGCGTCAGCTTCCCGTTGCAGTTCCTCAGCAGCACGTCGCGGTTCACGTCCCCGTGCGCCGCGCCGCCGACCCCGCGGTGCGACGAGAACATGTCCGTCATCTCCGACGCGATCAGCCGCAGCTGCACGAACGCGGCGAGGATGACGTCCTCCGGGCGCACGGGCGCGCCGCCCTCCTCGTGCCAGCCCGCCGCGTGCCGCACGAGCTCGCACTCGGGCAGCATCCACTGGCGGCCCGTCTGCGTGCTCAGGCTGCGGTCGTGCACGAAGAGGACGAGGTACGTGCGCTCGCGGTTGCGCCGCTCGAGCGTCTGGAGGCCCGACTCGTCGGGGCGGCGCCGCCCGACGTAGCGGTTGAGGCCGAGCTCGACGGCCATGCGGCACGCGTAGCCGATGTAGGTCCAGGTGCGCTGGTCGTCGGGCTCGCGCCAGTAGGTGAGGCACGCGAAGGCCTGGCAGACCTCGACGCGCTTCCAGCCCTCGGCGAACGCGCGGACGGCGAAGGCGTGCGCGAGCTCCTGGACGCGCTTGTAGTGCGCGACCTCGAAGAACTTGCAGCAGGCCATGATGATCGTCGTGAAGAGGAAGGGGCAGCGGGCGCGGATGTACGTCATGGTGTGCAGGGCGGGGTCGAAGAGGTTGATGAAGGGGTTGAGGCGGAGGAAGAAGAGGTCGAAGAGGACGCCCGCGTGGGCCTCGTCGATGATGCCGGCGGCGACGGGGTCGTCGAGGCCGGGCACGGTGAGGACGGTATGGAGGGGCGGGAGGGTGCGGGCGGCGGGCGGGGTCGGCGGGCGCTGGGAGTCGGCGGTGTGGGAGCGCTCGGAGGCGGACTTGGGGCCGGCGGGCTCGTAGGGCTCGGGGTTGAGGATGGTCTTGAAGAAGGAGGAGTTGCGCTCCTTCTGGATGAGCTTGGCGGGGAAGAGGCCCTCGTCGGGCTTCTCTGGGTCGTCGTCGTCGTCGTGTTGCATGCGGGCGGCGGCGGAGGACGGATGGGCGGGGTCGTAGTCGGCGGGGAGGTTGAGGGGCGGGAGCTCGTTGTTGGGGAAGCGATCGGCGGATCGCTGGTCGGATGGGAAGGAGAGAGAGGAGGAAGACTCGTTGTTCTGAGACTTGAGTTTGGCGACGTTGAGGCCCTTTTCGAGCCGGCGAAGCATCTTGGATGCCTCTGAGAGTCTTGGAGACGATCAGCGGACGGCGTGCGGAGAACACAACGAGTTCGACGTACTTTGAGCCGGGTTTGCGGCCACGACGATGCTTTTCGAATATGCATCTGCGTGGGCGGAAACGGTTACGGGCGGCGATAGCGTGATCGAAGGGGTACTCACTCGGAGCCTGAAC
Source organism: Pleurotus ostreatoroseus (assembly GCA_005298045.1). NCBI lineage: Eukaryota > Fungi > Basidiomycota > Agaricomycetes > Agaricales > Pleurotaceae > Pleurotus > Pleurotus ostreatoroseus. The sequence goes on along the minus strand of SWBT01000369.1, from coordinate 21,386 downwards.
GCTTGCAGCGCTGGCAAGGCTGGCCGTCCTCTGCGCCGACACACTTCATCTAATCATGAAAGCGAATGAAGCAGGGTGATGATAGGGTGTGTGGACGACGTACCTTGGCTGCTCTGCACACGGTGCATGCTCGGGCACCTCTGACGACCGGGGCTTTGCTACGAAAGACGAATGCGGTGTATTAGAGACATGTTAAGAGAGCTAATGAAGACGACTGACGAAGACTTGCTGTCGGTGGGGGACTTGGGGGTCGGGTCGGGCTGGGAGGAGGAAGCCGCGGCAGACGGTGGCTGGTCCATGTCTGACGGCAATCAAAGGGCGGGTAATGTGTGGAGGGCGGGGAGGGTAGGAGGAGGAGGATGGATGGCCGGGGAGAGGAAAGGAGAGAAAGAGCAGCTTAGCTTGGGTGTAAGCTTGGGTGTAATAACGAGCTCGGTGGGAGACGACCGCGGCAAAGAGTGCGGCGATTGCGACTGCCTTTTTCGGACGCTTCCTCTAGGAAATTAGCCGGCCGGGTCACATTTTATTGTCACGGCACCCCCCGGCCATCAACGCCACCGCTTGCGCCTGCCCCATACGGCACGCTTACCAATCCGACGCCCGGCTCGAATTGACCGATCCCCGTCACACTCCCCTGTCACGCCCCGGCTATTTTCTGGTACCCGGCCCCTTTCCGGCAACGGCGGGGCGGCGACTAAACGCGGCGTCGTTCCCAGCCGCGTTTGCTCTTTGTCCGTTGTTCACCGGGACACAGCCCAGCGAACATGTCAGCGACGAAGACACAGTCCATCTTCCCAAACATCTCCTCGATCTCGACATACACCAAACGTGACGGCAGGGGCGTGCTGGACGAGCCCCAGATAGCGATGCTTCCCGCTCGATCACTCGCAGTCACTCCGACCTTGATCTTCTCAACGCCAGCACAGACCGGCGTATTCGTCCTCTCCTCTCCCCCAGCCCCGGTGCCGCTTCCGCTCGTTTGTCCCCGGCAGACCCTTTCTCCCCTCGTTGTCGCCGTCGCCGTCGTCGCCCGCGTCCCATTTCCCGCTCCCAGCTCCGCCCAAGCCTCGCACGTCGGCGATGGGTCGTCGTGCGCAACAGAGCCCGCGATGCGCGCATGTCGCCGCGCCCGCGTCCCCCAATCGCCCCAATGAGAGCCCGCCTTCTCCCACCCGCGCCCGAACCCTCGCCTGCGCTTCCCTCCACCCTATCTCAACCGGTGACCTCCCCTCGCGACCCCGCTCCGGACATCACCCACCCACCTCGAACCCAGGCACTGCGCATGCTAATGTCCCCGAACGCCTGATGCAGTCTCACCCGCATCCGCGCGGCTATCATCAGCTAGCACAAGCGTTTCACCGCACGCTTGAGCCTGAGCCTGAGCTTCAGTGTGTTCTGTGCTCAGCTGGCCGCTGAGGCGTCCAGTGCGGCTGTCGGTATTCCATGGAACACCGTTCGCCACGATGATATCATCCGCCTGCGCGCCGTTTCCCACTTCCCACTTCCCAACGGCGATCCCACCTGGTATTAATATTCTGTAGCCAATACATGATGGCCTGTCGTTAAACCTGTACCGGTTTCCATGAGCCCGCATCATGTATGCCTGCTTCCGCTTCCCAGATTCCAAGCTCCAAGCCCCTGCACACGCCATTTTTACGCCCCTCGACGCTCGAGGCTCTGCAGCCAGGCACCCAGGCGCGCTGAGTAACCGTATCCCGCGTCCCGTGAGCGAATCGTTTGATCTCCAGCCGGCGACTGACTGAGGCTGCGATGACCAACGCGCCGTGCGCGGAGGTCTGTCAGCGAACAGATGCCGGGCGTCGCCAAGAGATGGGTGGGTGATGGTTCGCAGGAGGCACCCGTGTTGGTGTTACTAGACGGGTAGTTGGCTGTTAGATGTAAACTCAAATACTTGAGCAGTCTACGGCCCTAACTCGTTCGTGACGGCGAGCTTCATTTCAGCTAACACGCCAGCGAGGGCGTGGTACCGAGAGATTTGCGCCCCTGGCCTGCGAGCCCTCGAGCTCGTTTCTATTAATACCCCCACGACGACCGAGGCGTTACAGCCGAGCGTGACACGCCCGCGGTGGTCTGTAAGCTTTCGCCTTGGAGGCCTATTTTTGGTCCCCCGATCCACGAACGCAGGCGCGGGCGATCCTCCGTGGGCGTGATGCGTGACTCCCCGCCCGCCCGTCCGGCCGTCCAGGTTCCAGAGCAGGCAGCACAGTCACGACCACTGCGAAGTGCAGCACAGTCCGGTTCAATGAAGGGTATAGCGCGGGCGGAGTGCGGGCGCCGCGCGCGCGAGGGGTCCAGCTCGGACGCCGTTGGACGCCGCTGGGACCTGGCCAGACTGGACTGTAGCGGCGTTTGAGAAGGAAGAAGAGACGAAGGGAGAGGCGGGGAGATTGAGGAGTGCGAGGCGCGGTGCGTAGGTGCAGTAGCTGGGTTTGGGATTCAGATCTGAGCGAAGCTGGAGGGAGGAACGAGGGGATGAGGGTGTCATCGTGATTCATGAGAGGGTGGGAGCACCTGCACCTGCAGCTACGCACCGATCGCCTCGGGGCGGGTGCAATGGGACCGACTCGGGCGGCGATCCGTGGCGTTCAACGTTCAATATCCAATGTAACGTTCATTCCTGACGTGACGGTGCGAGTGTGCGAATGCACAACGGTGGGAGTCGACGGGCTGAGGGGCGCGCTGTTTGCGCTATGACATCGGTGTCCATTGCCGGGATTGGGTGTGCGCGTGCGCGTGCGTGCGAGGCCATCTCGGGCCTCGAGCCCTGCAATTGAGCACGATCGAGCTGTTGGGCATTCTGTATTTCGAGACACAGGACGCGCCACCGCTGCGTGGGGGCCTGGGGCGCATACGTGGTATTCCTGGAGGATCGGGGCGCGCTATCAGCCTCAGATGCGGTCTCAAGAATTCGGTGCTTCTGCACAGGGGCGTGTCAGTGGGTGTGGCGGGGGTACGGCGGGGCTGGAGTTCAATATGCCAGGAAGCATTATGCCTGGGCTCTGGACGCGTTGTGCAGCCGTGGAAGAAGGGCCCTGCAGGTGGTGCATTCTGTGCGATATCGGCCGTCCTGTGTTGGGCACGCGTCCGTAGGGTTGGAGATAGTGGGTAGGTTATAGGCACAGTTGAAAAGCCTGAACTGGGGGCACGAAGTTACTGCCTCGCGGACGGCCTCTACGACACCCTATTCGCGGACGCGGTGCTACGAGGTGTTGAATGTCTTGGCTCGCGGGCAGTGAGCCACGAGCGAACGCTAACCTTGCCCAAAGAACCTAATCAGCCTGCGCAACTTATTCATAACCTAGCAGCGGAGTCGTACGCACCCGTGCGTATTTTCGTGCCCGTCAACGTCGTCCCGGCTACTCAGGCGGAGGGAGAAAGCCCGTAGGACCGTAAGTTAGCCGCTAGCGCATCACTACGCCTGCCTCTTCGGGCCCTGCCCAGGTTCGAGCTCCGACGATGACTAAGCGTGTGTGCGCGCTTGCGGCGAGGGCTGGGCGCTGTGAGGTAGAACTTGGAACGCGACGGCGACCTCGTCGGCGAGCCCTTGCTGCTGTCTTTTGTTTTGCTAGTTTGTCGCTATGGTGCGGATCATCATTAAAGGAGGTGAGTAAAGGCTCGCGAATGCGAGTGCTATAGGATTGCTAATGGGCTTTGGGCAGGTGTTTGGAAGGTACGACGATAATGTGAATCTAGTGTTCTTACCAAGGATGCTGAAGGCCTGGTTTTTGGGTAGAACACGGAGGACGAGGTGCTGAAGGCGGCGATTGCAAAGTATGGGAAGAACCAGTGGTGCGCAGTGCTCATATATCACGAGTATGTTCGTCACTGACTGTTGATTCCATGCAGGGCCCGCATCTCGTCGCTGCTCGTGCGCAAGACCCCCAAGCAATGCAAGGCGCGCTGGTACGAATGGCTCGACCCGTCCATCAAGAAGACCGAATGGTCCAAGGTGCGCCTCCCTCCCTCCCCCACACTGTTCACAAGACTAACCCGCACCCGCGCGACGCACAGGAAGAAGACGAAAAGCTCCTCCACCTCGCGAAGCTCATGCCCACCCAATGGCGCACCATCGCGCCCATCGTCGGGCGCACGGCCACGCAGTGCCTCGAGCGGTACCAAAAGCTGCTCGACGAGGCCGAGGTGCGCGAGCACGAGGAGCTCGGGCTCGCGGGCCCCGGGGGCGAGGCGGGGCCGAGCGCGGACGACGTGAGGAAGTTGCGGCCGGGGGAGATCGACCCGGACCCGGAGACGAAGCCGGCGAGGCCGGACCCGATTGATATGGACGAGGACGGTGCGTGGTTGGTTTTTGGATATGGAGATGGAGTTGGGTGCTGACGAGGGGTGTGTGTGCAGAGAAGGAGATGCTGTCGGAGGCGCGTGCGCGTTTGGCGAACACGCAGGGGAAGAAGGCGAAGCGCAAGGCTCGGGAGCGGCAGCTCGAGGAGGCGCGGCGGTTGGCTGTTCTGCAGAAGAAGCGGGAGCTCAAGGCTGCGGGTATCATGTGCGTCGTGCGTCGCTCTGGGTCTGTGCAGATACTGACGTGCCGACAGCATGCGCCACAAGACCAAGAAGAAGGGCATGGACGTGCGTGATCTACATCTCGAATCGTATTTTAACGACGTGCTAATAATGTTCTACAGTACAACGCAGACATCCCGTTCGAAAAGAAAGCCGCGCCCGGGTTCTACGACACCTCCGAGGAGCAGGCGCGCGCGACGACCGCGCCCGTCGGACAGACCCTCCGCCGACTCGAGAACAAGCGCAAGCCCGAGGCGGAAGAAGAAGAACGCAAGAAGCGGCAGCGGCGCGGGAAGGAGGGTGAGAATGCCCCTCAGCAGACGAAGTTCGTTCCAGCACGAGACGCGCAGATCCAGAAGCTGAAGGAGGCGGAGTCGATTGGGCGGAGGAGGAAGCTCATGCTGCCCGCGGCGCAGGTGGGCGAGGCGGAGCTGGAGGAGATTGTGAAGATTGGGCAGGCGGGCGAGGAGGCGAAGGCGCTCGTGGCGGGCGGGTCGGAGGCGACGGAGAGCTTGTTGAGCGATTACGAGGGGCTGGACAAGGCGCGCATGGCGAAGACGCCGCGCACGGCACCGCAATGTATGTTTATCTCGTTCGTGGTATGCCCTAGTCGACGCTGACATCGGTGTGTCCGCAGACGACAACGTGATGGCCGAGGCGCGCAACCTGCGCAACATGACGATCGCGCAGACGCCGCTGCTCGGCGAGGAGAACACGCCCATGCACGCGGACCCGGACGGCGGGACGGGCTTCAGCGGCGCGACGCCGCGGCACCAGGTCGCGTTCACGCCGAACCCGCTCGCGACGCCGCGGACCGCGGGCACGGACGTCGCGGGCACGCCGCGCGTGGGCGCGACGCCGCTCCGCACGCCGGTGCGCGACAACCTGAGCATCAACCCCGAGGACGGTTTGCCGCTCGTGGGGGACACGCCGCGCGAGCAGCGGATGCACCTGACGTCGGCGAAGCGTGCGCTGCAGGCGGGGTTCCGCAGCCTGCCGCGGCCGGAGAATAATTTCGAGCTGCTCGTGCCGGAAGACGAGGAGGACGGGTTGGAGGGGGTAGGGGAGCGCGAGGAGGATGCGGCGGAGCGGGATGCGAGGAACAAGAGACAGAGGGAAGAGGAGGAGCGGAAGGCGCTGGCGCGGAGAACGCAGAGCGTGCAGCGGGGGCTTCCACGGCCGCCCAATGTTGACGTCGAGGCCCTCCTTGGAAAGCTGAATCTTTCTGAGGAAGCCTCGACGTCGGATGCAATCACCCTCATCCATGGCGAGCTCGCAGACCTCCTCCGACACGATTCCATCGCGCACCCAATACCAGGCACGTCCCATCCTGGTAGTGCTCGCTCAACATACGTGATTCCCGCGGACAAGGACGTCGAGACTGCGCGATCAGAGATTCAGCGGGAACTGGCGGCTGCGTTGGGCTACCCTGATGCGAACGCGGAACTACTACAGGAAGGACTGTCTACGATGGCCAAACAGGAAGAAGTCGATGACGACGCCTTCTGGGCCAGCATCCGCCCGCGCCTCACATTCGACGCCTCCCAGAGGAGCTGGGTGGATCCCGCAACGCTATCACCCGAGGCACAGATCGAGGGGCTGTCGGCGCAGCTCAGCGAGACACGGGACGTCATGGCGAAGGAGGCACAAAGAGCTGCAAAGGTCGAGAAGAAGCTCGGCGTCACCCTCGGGGGCTACCAAGCACGCGCGAAGGCGCTCGGCAAGCGCATCGTCGACGCGTTCGACGACCTGCAGCGCACGCAGGTTGAATACGACAGCTTTGCGCACCTGCGTGCGAACGAGAATGCGACGGGCCCGTTGCGCGTGGCGGCGCTGAAGGAGGAGGTGGAGAGGCTGGAGCGGCGCGAGCAGGGCCTGCAAGGCCGCTATGCCGAGCTGGACGCCGAGCGACGCGATGCGGAGGCAAGGATTACGGCGTTGGAGGACAAGCTGATGGCGGAAGCAGAGGCACTGAACGAGGCGGCTCTGGCCGAGATGGAGGAGCCCAGCGAGGCGTGATGTGGACTGTATGTGGTGTACGATTAGATACTTATTCCATGCTTTATCGTGGGCGTTGCCCGATGTCGCTGTGTATGTTCTCACCATCGCTGGTTTCGGGTCCTGTACGCTGCGTGGAGTGGGAAGGGCGGATGGATTGCCTTGAAGAATGCTCAGCCTGGTCCACTTATGGCCATACGAGGGCATGCCCAGGCCTGCACATCGCCTGCGCCGCCACTCTCGTGAACGCGAACACCACGAGGCATCACGGCGCTGCTGCAGTATTTACTGGCGTGGGTCGTGCGTGCGTCCGCTCTGAACGCGGAGTAACTCCAGGAATCTTCCACCTCCTCCCAGCGGCGCTCGACGTGCAGTGGCTTTCTTCCCACCGCCACTTCCGCCCTCCCATTGCCCGCTGCAGCCCTCGCCAGACGTCGCAGACACATCATGTCAGTCGTTTCGAGCACGGCATCGGTCCCGCCGACCTCGAGCGGGGGCCCGGAGCCGGAGACGGTCATTACCACCACGGTCTTTACTGGCGCCACGTCCAGCGCGGCGCCGTCCGCGGGTAGCACGAGCGATGTGCCGATCGCAGCTATCGCGGGAGGTGCGGCGGCCGGTGTCTTCCTCGCCATAGCCGCGGTCCTGGTGTGGCATTGGTGGGGGTGGTCCATCAAGCGGAAAGAGGACGAGGAACGGAAAGAGGCTGTGAGTATCCGGTCGATAGTTTACGTACGAGACCAGAAGATGCTTAGGCAGTTTTTCGAAGTTTGCGTTCCTGCAGCTGCGTGAAAACACCAGGCGCAATGCGTCGACGTTGGTGCAGAACTATACCACGTACCGGCCGTCGCTGAAGCGCGGCGAGAAGAAGCGGAAAGTCAAGTTCGCGTCGCACGGAATGCAAGACGTGAACGACCTGAACGAAAAGACCGCCTACGGTAAGCATATCTTACATATACAGGAGCAAGAGACTTACATTCGAACTGCTTGCAGATACACATGTTGCCGTGACCCCGGCACACGATGTGGAGAAGCTTGGCGAATTGAACACCATAGTACCGGTTTCTCAACCTGCCGCTCTGCAGGAGCCAATGCCACGACCACCACCGGCGTATCTTTCGCAGCGTGACAGCTATCCCTCTCAAACAACCGGTCAACGAACGACGTCGGATTTGTTCGAGCCACCCAGTCTTGCACACAAGAGCTCGACTGTGAGCACCGCTTCCATGTATTCGACGCAGAGCGGAGAGGAGCACCAGATGCGGGTACCACCGAGCCTCATCATGGCTGCACTTGGGCGACTGGATCCACGGCGGCCCTTGTCTGCGACGTATCGTCGCTCGGGTAGACACTCTGCAGCGACGACGAACGAGGACCTGAACCGTCTCTCGCAGGTCAGCGCGGGATCCGCATACCTCCAGCTGCCGAACAACGCTTCAGACGTAGCCTTGCATGTTGGACTCGCAAAATAACGACATACCTGGACCACGAACCAAATGAATATTATGTCACAGACACTGATGCTGGTTTGGAACCGTACGTCCGCCAACGACTCTGAAGTTGACCCTGACAATATTGTCCATAACGCGCTTGACAATGCCGCTGTAATACCTACGGACTTCTTGCTGACACTTACCGTACTGTACACTCTTACGTTAATCCTCGACTCTCTAGTAGAAAATCTAGATAGCAAAAGCAAACAAATAGTACTAGACTACTAGGCTCGCAATGAGTTTATGTAGTGCTGTGTACCATAATCAGTTAGGGACAAGACGTTCGGTGTAGTAAAGACGTACCTGCTCTACTCTCCCTACCGAGGCCTTGAACTCTTCGACTTCGCGCCAACAGTCTAGGGCTGACTTGGGATGTGACCTTCTAGACGTCAGGACTATGGAACACAATAGTAAAGTCGGAGGCGTACTTATAGCAGTTTACTACTGCATTGCTTGCAGTCTGAACCTCAGGGAATTCACCCAACGCTCGTCGTGTCTGAAACCGTTCGATCTTTTGTCGGACCTCTTCCAAATCACCCATGAGCGCAGCACTGCTCTTCACGCCGCCAGCGGCCTCGTCCTCCGCCACGCTCTCCTTGCCCGCCATGGCCCGCTCGCGGTCCAGGTTCTCCTTCTCAAGCGCGCTCTCGATCTCCTGGCGTACCTGGTCCTCCTCCTGGCGGAGGTGCTCGAGCTCGGCGTGGATGCGTGACCGGATCTGCGCATCTATGGAGGCCTGCCGCTCCGCCGAGGGCTCCGGGGCGGCGACATTGTCTGCGAGGTGGTTCACGACATCTGGGGAGAACTATGCGGGTTCGTGTGAGCTCGGGTCGGGAACGCTGGAGGCGTGCGGGGTCGTACCTGGATGGGGGTCTCCGTGTAGAAGATCTTTTCGTCCGGTTCGCTCCTGGACTGGCTGGCACCCATTTATGAGCGTGGATGAGCAGAGAGACGAGTGCAAGGTCTGACCGAGAATGCGTGCAGCAAGCGGATGCTCCGAGAGCGCGTTCGGAACCTTCAGCGCCAGCGCTTGCAGGGTGCGCGTCCTTTTATGGCAAGCATTCAGGATCACCGCGGCATCTCGAGCCGAGTCGTACAGACGAGTCGATAAACCTAAAGACATGAACGCTACCGCATCTCTCAGTAAGCCCACAGGCCTGCTCAGCTGACGGAAAAGTCTGTCGTCGATTACGTAGGTGTGAATATTAACGGTGATATCGGGCGCCCAACCTGAATTTAAACGAGTTCGCCGCGTTCGAATTGCCAGACGGTGACTCCCACTCGCCTCGAGCTGAATACCTACCCTTACTGCATCGTGAACAATGCCCCTACCTCATCACACACGTCTGTTCCTGCTCAATCATGAAGACAGCATACACGCGAATGCCAACAGACCCTTAGAGATCCCGATCGGCGCATCGAAGGAGGAGATTGCAAAGCGTTGCATGGAGGACCTCACGGTCACATTGGTGCGCAAGTCGCAATGTGTGGCGTTTCAAACTGACGAGATATGCCTCAGGATGATATATATTTCAATGATGTACAGATCTGCGGGGTCCCTGAGAGGGTACTAGCTGCTGCTTTTGCTCCCATTCGTCAACAGCTCGCACCCTTTGCTGACCGGCCCTGGGCCGTCGAAATCATCGCGAAGTACCCGTGCCTTCAATTGGCACAGCATGAACAAGCGTTGACCATAGATCATGCTCAAGAGCTTGCAATATCAACCCACGCTACAGAACATAATCACGGCTCACAAGGGGGACCGCTGCTTCCTGTACCAACCAGCACGGATCTTCCAGAGAATGGAGACATAGCACCAGTTGACCCCCCTACACGCCGTGCTCGACAGACTCTCGTAACGAACTCCGAGGATGCGGTCGAACTGTCAGATTCAGAGGAGGCTCCACCTTCCAAAAAGCGTACGTGCATTAGATCCCAAGGCTTTTACATAAGCTCAATGTCTCCTGATAGACAAACCCGAACCAGGATCCGGGGACGAGGACGAGGACGAGGACGAGGACGAAGACGTCGAAGTCGAACGGCAGCCCTTGTCCCCTGCTGATCCCAAAATTCCAGCGATGTTGCCCGGGGAAACTGTTGGACAATACGTCGACCGCGTCATAGTCGCCGGGGGACTCAGTCCAAAAGACTTCATTAAAGCCGCTCCTGCGGGGCTAGAAGTTGTGACTCGATACCTCCATCTCGTTGAGCGGTATAATTGGCACCGCGAGATGGAGCGGCAACACCTCGCTATGGCTGCAGATTTGGAGCAGCAGATGGATGCCGTGCGCACCCCTTCTCCTGTTACTAGGGTCGGCCCGGACACCTCTCAAGCACCGTTTTCCGACTCTACGAATAAGCTGTGATTGCCATGTACTGGAGAGGCATAGGATGCAAATGGTGTGTCTTTAGCCCAAATGCTTAATACTCAGGAAGCTAGTAGTACAGGATACCCGTGTCATTCATCTTCAGTCTGCCCCAAATCTCAACTTTCAGTCTTTGGTGACAGGTTCTACCCTAGTACGAAAACCTATGTGTGTTTCTCCATCTATATACGGATTGCTGTATGATTTTTTGTATTCATTGCAACGTCTGTCCAGTAAAAGTGATAGGATGTCGCGATGAATGGTACTGTTACAAAGCAACATAACGCATAGAGTTACGAACACTGCTACACGGAGACATCCTACAGGATATATGGACATACGGATATCAAGACACAGTAGCACCTGTACGCTTATCTTTGAAACTATGGCCGTACTCAAGTAGCCTGTATAATCGTTAGTACGTGCCGACGCAGTTGACATGACACACGCGTACCACTCCGGCTCGATTTCAGTGAGGATTCGTATTCTGCACGATAGTTAATTCGTCGTGCATCATACGCAGCCATGAGACCAACGCACTGAGTCTTTTTCGTCTCCTCCATTTCATGGAATATTACCCAACCCGAACGAGGCTTACGCGTGAAGAGGACAGAGTTGGGGTGGACATGCAATGTCTGCAATGATTCATATGAGTCACGCGACATTTCAGAGCCCGAATCCTACGTACAACGTTGCCTTTGACCGAACGATATGTCCCGTCAGCTACCCATTTTGCGCCGTTTCTCCAATACCCGCTGACAAGGCATTGACGCAATCGCTTCGCGTCGCCCTGGCAGCTCTCCAGGGGAAGGCCGAATCGCTGCATATACTTCTTCAGCTGTGCTCGAATTGATAGTGCACGAGACATGGCTCTGAATGACAAGGCATGCGCTTTGCACCACGATGCCGAGCGACCATAGCGCGTGAATGCATTGTAAGCTGTTCTCGCATGAGTACCTTCATCTATGGCAGACGTTGTGCAGCGTACCGTTCAGAAGAGTGAGGTGGTCCCCCTCTTCGGCTGTGAACTTTCGGCGTTCGAGTTCTGCCAGGGCACCGGCCGCCCCGTCCGGGATCATAAATACATCCTAACGCACTGTAAGTCTTGATCGTACGCGGCTCTAGGAATCATACCTGAATGGTCGTCATCGCTGCTATAGTCAACATCTCTTCTCCGCATTTGTAGTCTTTTGACGTGAACAGCTGCATAGATTTGTTTAGATTTCATCGTGATGTCTAGCACCGGTACGCACCATACGAGCAATGTTCACTTCCACAGGACATTCGGAGACCTTCTCGCCTACGAAGGTCAATCTCCCGTCGTCACCTACCATACCCGCGGCGACGAGGTTCTCTAGGGCCCGCAGTACAGTCTCTGCCGGAGGACTTGTGACCCATTCAAACTTCATCAAGTCATCGATACCCAGAGATTTCAGCTGTAAGATGGGCGTTGTAAGGTCTACTCGAGTGATTTCCGGTGGTGTTGTAAGGGGAAGGGTCGACAGGGCTGATTCGGGGTATAAGCGGTAACATATACCAGCAGACGTTCTGCCTGCTCGACCGGCTCTCTGAATAGACGAGGCCAGCGATACGGGTACGGTTGCAAGTGACGAGAGCATAGAAGTAGGGTTATATGTTCGAATCTGGGAGAAGGTAAATCGTCTCGCTGATTACTTGTACATGTTAGGTCTTACCTTCACGAATCCACAATCCACAACAAACTTGACCCCTTCGATTGTAACACTTGCCTTAAGACCCAAGGTGAGCATTCAATATTCAATCTGAAGCAGCGAAAATACATATACCTCGGCGATATTGGTTGAAACAATGACTTTTCGCGTTCCCCGATCCGCGGGCTCAAATACGGCGAGCTGTTCTTCTGTGCTGAGTCCAGCATGTAATGCCAGTAGTTTCAGGCGAGGTGCGTTGCGAGGTAGACTACATCATTGCCCGTCAGCAGCGACGTCCTTAGCTCTGTTAAATAACTTACCTCGGCAAGTATTCAGACAACTCTTCGAGACAACGGTCTATGTCCTCGCGACCAGTAAGGAACACAAGAATGTCACCTGGACTTTGCTATCCAGCTGTCAACAAATCACAACTGATACCGATAAGTGAATTTGCTAACCTGCATGTGTATGTTCCAGGCCGTCTCAGCAGCTTTTCTGACATAATCGGCGGCCGGTTCTTGCAAGTATGCGACCTCAACGGGATACATTCTTCCTTCCAAACTAATGATAGTCGCTTCCCCTGGCGGATTGCCTGCCGTGAAATAATCAAGAAAGTAGCTAGCATCAAGTGTGGCGGATGAGACGATGATGCGCAGAGAAGGGCGTTTTCGCCGAATCCTGTTGCATACCCGTTAGTGGAGATTCACGAGATAGCCTGTGAAATTCTTACTTCTTGAGAAGGCCGAGCAGAAGGTCTGTATACACACTGCGCTCATGCGCTTCGTCAATCTTGTCCGTTCTGCGTCAGGATGAGAAGAGGAAAGCATAATCCGGACAGAACACGCACCATAATGACGCTGTATCGGCTCAGCAATGGATCAATCAAGGTCTCGCGGAAGAGCATCCCATCGGTCAAGTAAAGGATACGTGTGCGCTCTTTGTCGCTGACGTCTTCGAATCTGATGGTATAGCCGACCTGAGCAAGAGTCAACAATTCTGTCATGAAAACAGAACGAGCGACCTGCCTCATCTCCTAGTATCGAGCCAACTTCTGTTGCAGCGCGTCCCGCGACCGACGTTGCAGCGACCCGTCTTGGTTGAGTGCAAGCAACAACGTTGCCTTCAGATGCCCATCCAGCTTCGTACAGATATTGTGGGAGCTCTATGAATTCAATAAGTGAGCTGGTGTCTTCGAACACAAGGAACCCACGTGTGGTCTTCCCGCAACCAGTTTGCCCCACGACTATTGTGACGCCATAGGTTTCAATACAGTATAGAAGTTTCTCCCCTGAGCAGACAAAAGTTGCATGAGTGTCATAGCAAAGCAGGAACCGTTTGAGGTACTCACTGTGTTTGAATATCGGAAGTCGTTCACGCGCAGCCTGGATAGACACGGACGAGGAAAGCGGTGCGGATGGAAGGACATTTTCTTCTGTCTCTGTCGCCCGGTCAAGAGAGCTCCCAGGGCCGACTGTGCCAGGTTTCCAGAACTGCAGGGTGCTCATGAGCGACTAGAGAACGAAAGCATTGGTCTTCCCAATGCGGCAAGACCATCAGTCTCGAGCACGTGATTTCGGCATTAGCCGAAAGCAATCGCTGAGTCGGACGCTCTCAGCACAGCAGGGTCGATACTCGCTCTCTTTACCACTCCCACCTCTGATACTTCCTTGCGCCGTGCTGCACCATGTCGGAGCGAAAAGGTACGTTGCGCAAGACTCTGAGAGTATACACGATTAATGCTCTGTATACAGTCCTCAACAAGTACTTCCCCCCGGATTTCGATCCGTCACTCATTCCCCGAAGGAAGCAGCCCAAGAACTCGCAGCAGGTCGTCCGACTTATGGCGCCATTCTCAATGTAGGTAGCTCAATATACTAGCAAAGCAATGATCTAATAAACATATAGGCGGTGTAATACCTGTGGCGAGTACATATACAAGGGCAAGAAGTTCAATGCACGCAAGGAGACCGTAGAAGGGGAAGATTACTATGGTATCAAGATCTTTCGGTTTTACATCAAATGGTCAGTAGTAGTTGACCTTTGCGATTTCGCGTCACTAACACTGTTTGGCGTCAGTACCCTTTGTTCGGCAGAGATCACGTTCAAGACAGACCCGAAGAATACCGACTACGCCGCAGAGCACGGTGCATCACGAAATTTTGAGCCATGGAGGGAAGAAAAGATAGTGGAGGAGGAGGACAGACTTGCGAAGTTGGAAGAGGAAGAGAACAACCCCATGAAAGCACTCGAAAACCGGACCGTGGACTCTAAGCGTGAAATGGATATACTTGATGCTCTACAAGATATTCGCGCTAGGAATGCACGGAACGAGAGGGTTGGCCAAAGCGTAGACCTTGTTGCACGAATCACAGCGGACGAGGTAGAAACGGAGGAAGACCTGGAGAGGAAACGGGCAGAGGAGGAGGACGAGAGGATTGTGCGGCAGATTTTCTCGAAGGTGTCTGTGCCTGTCGCAGGACCGTCTGGTTCACAGGGAGAGGACGCGGAGAAGACGGTTACGGTGAAACGCAAGGCGGACGGTGACGAGCCTGAGCTACGAAGTCTGTTGTCGGAGGACAGTCGAGCGTTGATATCCTCAAAGGTAGCGGCGATACCGGTACTCAAGAAGAGGAAGACAGACTCGAAGAATTCTCTCGGCATCAAAATAAAGCACAAAGCTCCCGCAAAACTGGCTGTGTAGTATCGTATCTTCCTTGGAATTTTTTACCGTACTGTAGATTATTGTCTTGTATCTGTTCGCTACACTAGGTCAACGATTGGACACCGATTAGATCAAAGTGTGCATATGACATCACGAACCCAATTAGCGGTCGCCCGATCAGAAGGATAAAACTGGCTAAGCTTGAAGCTCCTCTCCACGACCACGACCAAGACCACGACCTCCACGAGCTCTGTGCACGACGACGACGACGACGACGACGACGACGACGACGACGTATATACCCACGACAGAGTCAGGAATTGTATAATATGGCGCAACTAGCCTACGTTGTTGCGTCCCTCTCGACCGCTTTACGGATAGCTGGATATCTCTTCCTTCGAGTGGTGAGCAATGGGTTCGTCGCATGTTTTGACCACAGTGACACTGACATTCCACTTCAGATACCTTCCCCTCTGCTGAGAATGGCACTAGTTACTCTTTACTGTCTACATCTCCCGGCACTCTTCATGGCCAATGATACTACACCTCAAGTAGAAGCTCCTGTGCGGAGTATAGACAAGCAACGTGTAGAAGGTGAACACGAAGAACAGAGTCCTTTAACGAAGGTTCGTGTTCCTTATAGTCCCCTCGGAGACAAATGCTGACACGGGGTAATAGCAAAAGACCAACGTAGCGCGGACTATTATGCTATCCTTACCTTCTGCTTCACGCTCATTGACGCTCCTCAACGTCGCCATCAACACGATAGTTCTACTGCTAGCTGCCGATTTCGTCATTTATCCCGTCTTGGATAGTGCAAAAGATGTCGTCTTCACTCGTATCGGAGCAGTATATCCTGACTCTGTGAAGCTCGTCGTCCGCTACCCAGTCGTTAATGCCACAGAGTCCCAGCTACGCATTCTGTGGCGTCAAGCCCTATCGACTTCAGACTCTGCATGGCATGCGGGACCTGCAGTTCATTTGACCGCCGAACATGACTGGGTCAGCACTGTAACATTAGACGGACTTTGGCCAAGTACATCGTACGAATGTGAGTTTTAAGCATATTAGGTCGAATGCGAAGCTTCACTCAACGTGCCCCTTGTAGATATACTGGGCGACGATGATTACTCACCATTAACATATCCGACCACGCCAATTCAATTCCTCACCTTCCCCGACCCCAGGTTACCTTCTGGTTCACATTTCCGCTTTGTCGTGAGCTCTTGCGTCACACCGAATTTTCCCTATGCGCCATTCCAAGGCCGGAGGATCAAAGGCTTCGACCTTCTAGCTGACTACCTCTGGCCGTTACATTCTCCGACAGCGGTACCGGTAGCTTCTACTCCTTCGGATGCTGGTGATGATCCGAGTCCGCAGAAAACTGAAACCGAGGTTACTCAGGGCCTCGCGATAGAGGAATCCAAAGCGAATCCGGAGTTCATGTTATTCCTAGGAGACTTTATATATGCTGATGTGCCTATGTACTTCGGAGACGATGCAGAAGCATACAGACGACTCTACCGCCGTAACTACCAAAGCGACAGCTTCCGAAGAATATATGAACGCCTTCGTAAGTCGTGTTTCACCTTAGTATCGTCATAAACGACTCACGTCTGTCTACTGCAAAGCTATCTTCCACACGTACGATGACCATGAAGTATGACTACACTAAAATTATGCTACAAACAGTTTTGACAACCTTTTGCCTTGTAGATCATAAACAATTATGTCGGTGAAGGCAATGATTCTACCCCGCCCTTTGCGAACGCTGCGGATGCATTCCGTCTCTACAATGCGGACGCGAACTTCGACCCGCTTGAGCCTGAAGCGCATTACTACGACTTCCGTTACGCAGATGTTGCATTCTTCGTGATGGACACTCGTCGATACCGGTCGGACATCAATAAAGTCGATGTTACATCTCGCAGCATGTTAGGCGACACACAACTCTCAGCGCTGTACGAGTGGCTAGGGAAGGTACGAGCGGTCTTTCTGTTGCATGCTCGCACATTCATCGGTTCTTCAGGTAAACACGACAGCGACATTCAAGTTCATCGTTTCCTCTGTGCCGTTTACATCCCTGTGGCAGCACGATGCGAAGAAGGACTCATGGGCAGCATATCCCTACGAGAAGATGGCTCTCCTCAATGCCATGCACTCTGTTCCCAATGTTATCGTCCTCTCTGGGGACCGCCATGAGTTTGCTGCCATCAAGTTCAATGCGGAAGGAGTCGGTCACACTGTACTGGAAGTTTCGACAAGTCCTCTGAGCATGTTTTACATACCGTTCGTTCGAACACTTCGCATGGCTAGCGAACTTATGGTGAAGACCGTGAAGGAGATAGCAGAAGAGGGGGGCAAAGTCTCTAAAGTTGAGAAGGAGCTGCCGCAGGAGGAGGTGCTTAGGTACATCGCGGAAGGAAACTACAAGTGGCAAGTCTCGATCCGCGTACTCTCCAGGATGCACTGACACCCACATAGGTCCGCATTTGAGGTCGACAGTAGAGACCTACAGCATCCCAAAGTTCATCTGGAGGTAATGATTGACGGTGCTTCGGCATATAGGTAAGTAGCCAAGTGTTGCGCATGCAAGGTTGGGATACTAACGTCATGGAAGACTGGACATTATAGGCAAACCCGTTGAGTTGCACCCAACAACAGCCTTGGGAGCTATCGTCCCAAGTGGAGTGAAGGGCGTTCTGGAGAAGATAGGCCTGAAGCCGCCTAGCTGGCTGTCTTGAAGCAGTGTCTAACAATCAATACAATATGTATCACTAGACGAGAAGTCCAACATAGGCCGATCTCGTGGACCAGTCGCTCCTATGACTGCACGTATAAAGAGAATGCTCTCGGCGTGACTACGTAGAATTGATTGTCTCCTTTGAAAACTGTTTCTGCACGCGAGCGTAGTGCTCCATCTCAGCTTGACTGACACTCGGAATCAAACTTCGTAGGGCAGACTCGAAATCAGCCTGGGACACCAGCACTTCCACGTCTTCGGCGGAGGCCATCTCCGCAAGGTAATACTGCGGCGTTATCGGGTACGGATGTCGTGGATCCGCCGGGCTTGCGTTTATTATAGCTGCCCGATAAATAAGTATGACCGTCGAGATGCGGAACGATGAAGCGCGTACCAATTTTTTCCTCGAGTTCTTCCGCTTTCCTCGACATAGCTTTCAAGAGTGCGTCAGAGCACAATGCGTAGAAATCCGCTCCGGTATAGTGGAATGGGCATGTTTCCGCAATTCGTTGCAAACTTAGCGCAGGATGAAGTTTGAATTTGCGTGTCAAGGCTTGGAGGATGTTGAGCTGAGCTTCGTGCGTCTGTGACACTCCTAAATACAGCATTCGATCGAACCTAAGTGCAGCGTTAGAACGCAGCGAACAGGCAGTAGAATGAGATATTACCTTCCCGGACGTAATAGAGCCGGGTCAAGGAGATCGGGCCTATTCGTCGCGCCAATAACGAAGACCTCGGCACCGGCCTCCCCTGCCGCTACGCCATCGAGCTCAGCAAGTAGCTGACTAACGATGCGATCCATGACACCTCCTGAATCTCCATGTGCGCCTCGTTTTGGGGCTACTGAGTCCAGCTCGTCGAAGAATATGACGCATGGTTTGGCATCTCTGGCGCGCTGGAAGACACGCCGAACGTTAGCTTCGGATTCGCCAATATACATGTTCAGAAGCTCTGGCCCTTTGACGGAAAAGAAGTTTAGGGAACATGAGGTAGCGACGGCCTTCGCAAGCAAGGTCTTTCCTGTCCCCGGAGGGCCGTACAGCAGAATACCTAGGAAGCATAAGCCGAGAAGTGCTAGAGACTGCGTTGTGACTGACTGACCTGACCGTTTCTTGAGACCCTGGGAGAACAGCTCTGGGTGCTGGAGAGGTAGTTGGATTGTGTCCAGGATATCCGCTTTGACACTAGCTAAGCCACCGACATCGTCCCACGACACATTGGGTATTTTGGGGGCTCCAATGCTTTCAGAATACGTGGCACGAGCTTTGTTCAAAGCGGTATCAAGGTCATTGGCACTAAGCACTATGCCAGCTCTACGCAAGCTAGCGGGGTCACATCCGCTGTATCAAAGAGCAATCAATTATTGCGCGGCGAGGATTATGAAATGCAAGAACCTTCGTCGTAATGCACGCTTCATATAATTATGCTTACCACGAGAGACGAGATCCACCAAATCCGATGCTACTAAAGCGGCTGTTTGCACAGAAAAATCCTTCAGAGAGATGTCTGGGGCGAGAGAGATGTTTTGGGTTAATGTTTGTAGTATCTCACGTCGTTCATCCTCTTCTGGGGTCTATGCGATATTAGCCGTAAGTTTGGAAGTACATCTCTATGCTCACATTGAAGCTGATCTCATGTTTGAAGCAGCTCATGATACGGGTATCTGTGTCTTCAGGTCTATCTGTAGTGGCAATCACAACTACCGGAAAGCCAGTAAGGCTCCAGGATTGTCGTAATGTACTCATGCACTCTAACAGGATATCTCCAAAGGTGAGAGCTATGAAGTTCTGGTTCAATCCGTCCGTTAGGTGGGATGATATAAAATACGTACCTTTGCCTGTCTCGGGATTCTGAGTGGTCTGACTGAGCGCATCGATGTGCCTGAGTACAAATATGCAGGGTGAACAAAGTGATGCCTTCTCAAAGCGTGAACGTAGGAAGCCTTCGGTATGCGTGTCATTTTCTCCGACCACGTCGAAGCAATTTAACTGACGGAAATATACTAAGTTCTTTCTGAGATCGATATACATCATGAACATACCTCGAGAATATGTAAGCCTAGCTGACGAGCTACGTGGCTGATTGTGCTCATTTTTCCAACGCCGCTCGAGCCCTTTATGATCACGGACAATTGCAGGTCGTAGGTGGAAGCGTTGGAAGTCAGCGCTGCCGAGATAAGTTCTATCAATCTATCTGCAAGGACAGACTGAGACGGGGCCATCACATCTTTTAAAGAACAGTTTGAGCCACTCGCTAATATGCAAGACTGAGCACCATACCTAAACCGAAATACGACTCGATGAAAGGAACACGAGTATGTTCAATACCAGTTTGCACAATGCGAGTGGAAGACGGATTAACCCAACAGCCCCATTCCCCCGTTGTGATACCAGCATACTGATCCCCATAGTGAGACCCCAATGTTATTGCGTCACACTCAACGTTCGTGATGATGAAGTACGACGCGCCATTCTGATAGGCTGGCATGTGTGGCCTGAGATAGACGTGAATTTTAGGAAGCGTAAGATTTGGCGACACGTACCCTGCATTGTCCACGGTGACTACGTCGGTAGTGGTAAATGATTCCCATATACCATCTGTTGCTGATATCCAGCGAATGTCATCGGTGTCCAAGACTACCGCGATGATATCGCCTTGTTGTATCAGCCGTGGCCGTTTCTTGAAGTAGTCGTGAAGCTTTTGTAGGAAAACTGGCTGATATGTCTTGTCTACTGCAATGGGGGATGCTATTCGCGCGACAGTTGCAATGCGAGCGGTGGGTATAATGGAGAGCTCAGTACCGAATGGGGTGGGATAAAAGTCGAACTGAGCGTTTCTGGATTCTCGAAGTAAATTGTTTCGCGTAAGCGGAGATGCATACACAGTATTGCTAGAAGCTAGATGAGTAAACGGACTGGGACTATTGCAAAGTACGCACTCTTCATGGATTTTGGTATCGATAGCTTGTACATGACATAATCTACAGAATGGCCCGCCTTTCAGTCGCGCAACAGCCTGTATGTCGCTTTAGCACCGTCAACCAAGGGAGGAAGAATTGCTAACCCAGTCACCATCTAGCAGCCCACAGCTAGCCAAATCTTCAGTACGCATATATATAGTACGATCATCTTCTAACTCGTTGATAGGGCGATTTAATGCTGCTACAACGAAAGGTCTCTGCGAACAGTTAGTCAAGTACTGCGTGTTTCCTTAGACAACTCACCTGACGCGGAGAGTAACGCGACTCAGCCTGGAAGAGCATACCGCTCTCCATGAAGCTTTCGTCTATTTCATATGCCTCGTTGTCTATGTTGACGTCTTGGCATGATAGAACACGACTCATTGGATCATGACCGTTAGGCGAGATGAAAATGCTGGTCGTATTTGCATCGACGGTGCCATGAAATGTCGGAATAGTGGCTCTTATTAGATACCGTAGGGATTGAGCCTGGGAATTGCCAGAGTTGATACAAGCCGTTGTTGAAACAAGGGATCCGGTTGTGTATATATCGTCTGTCTTGACCGGACCTAGTGAGGACAGCCACTTCTGGAAACCCGAAGCAACAGAGGATGTCGCAGCCTCGTAAGCTTCTGGAGACAAAGCTTGCACATAGAGCTCCGTCAGAGGAACAACTGGCAGATTGATACTCGCAGGATTGTCTTCAAAGACATAAGACATGAGATTGGAAGTATGTGTTTGAACGGAACTTCATCCACTTCAGCCTGGCCATCGCGCTCTCAAAAAGCGCACGGCAAGCCGCGCCGCCGCCTGTTGCGGCAGCAGGGTCCACCGCTGTCCGCATCGGGTTTCTGCATCGGAGATATCCGACAAGATACCTTGAAGTTGATTTTGAGTTTCACACTGCGGGAAACTTGACTAAAGACCCATGAAGAAATTTTAGATCTCCTATACAA